>VYZQ01062534.1:52128-76426 GCA_013400655.1 Mystacornis crossleyi | reverse complement strand
CTGAGGATGCACTCAATCCCACTATCATAAAAAGATTTTTGAAAAACTTTTAGCTCATAAAGTAGATGGTTGATTGATTTACCTTTGTACCACAAACTAGTACATGTCCTTTATTTTCACTACACATACAAGGAGAATATGACCTGACATCCTATGTTGGTGTCTTTGTCATTAAGACCAAGTACACATGCAAACAGACTTGAAACTGGGCCAGCAAATGGGTTTCTGCACATTTTTTTTTAATATGTTAACTTCTCCCTCATTTTTATTATCAAAACCCTAACAATCAGACTGTTCTTGGGCTACTTTAAATTTGTTGTCATTCTCAAACTTAGGCAGTGAAGTTGTGCTATAGGGTAGCAGTTCAAGGGAATATCCAAGTGGCATTTGTAGGCTCACGGCATCCTCACAGGAGTGAGACAATCTGACCCAGTGCTGGCATCTCCTCAGTGTGGGGTTATCATCACCGTTATCACGGGGCTGGGTCTGCCCTCTGTCCTGTCTCTCACGCCGTTCCACGGCAGTGCCTTAGCCTGCACTGTGTGCTCCTGTCCCTCTACCAGGCACCTCATTTCTACTACACAGGACCAAGATAAGTCCCTCGGTTCAGGCTGTGTCCCTTCCACCCCTGGGCACTTTCTTAGTTTGGTCTCAGTGCCTTACCTGCCTAAAGCAGAAGGTGTTAAGTTTAAGGTTCTATGTACTTTGTAAATGAGAGCAGATATTCTGGCAATGGATCAGATCAAATAAAAGAAGGCAATATTTTATCCAAAACTTTATTATATTACTTTGAATATTATTTAAAATTTGTAAAATGTGACAAACCATCTTCTGTTGGCAAAGCGTATTATTTTTGTGCTTCAATTGAATTGTTTTATGTAACCATATCCCTTAAGCATTCATAAACATTAATGAAGTTATAATTTTAATGGTGAGTTCTAGGTAATAGATGCAAGGCAGAAGACACTGTTGGATGTAATAGAATAATCCAGGTCCTGGCTGATGAATACCCACAATTTAAAAACTGTGTCTGCACTACAGATGATATCTGTAGCATCACAACTTTGCTTGGGAAACAGTGCGGCACTAATAAAGGTAATTAACATAAAGTTTTAATTATGAAGACCAAACCCAGTAATTTTGTAACCACCATTTAAGTGGATTCAAGTTTCTTTGCATATTCTCGTCTGATAAATGCCCTCAAAAAATCAGTTTTGTCTTTTCTATGATATTTACACTCCAGCATGCATATGAAAGAAATGCCACAAACAAAAGCAATAAAACGCATGTGAGAAATTCAGATGGTTTCTAGAGCTCTTGTTGAATCCACTGAAAAGCAAGAGTGAATACACAGTGTGTGTTGAGGGCTCCTCATTGCACATGGAGGTTTGAGAGCCACTGGATCTGGGCTGAGTATATAGAGACACATCCTGTACCTTATGAACGGGGGTGTGAGTGAGTGGGGATGCACAGTGGTGCAGTTGTGTCACACTGTGCTGCAGGGGGACCTTCACTACATCTAGGAGAGGTTACTGGATGTGGGAAACAGTCACCACCTCATAAAGCTGTACATGGTATATACAGTGCATCTTTTTAAAATTCTGTTGTAATCAATGGCCCCAACTCCCCTCAATCTATTTTTTATTTTTCTGAGAACTCTTATCCCTGCAGAAAACCTGTCTTTGTAACTGAGAATTACTTGGTACATGCAGAAATTGCAGATTTTGGTCCAAAGTCTCCTGGCATAATGATTAGCAAAGCTGACACAAGAGAGGTAAAATCAGCCAGTGAATGAGGGTGTGCAAAGTAAGTTTCAAAGCTGATTCCTGGCACTGATGATTCACACCTTGCTGGCATCAAACAGCATTCATCATACAGTACTAGAATATATGTATGATGCCTTATTGCAGAGGAAATAATAACATCCTGATCTGCCCCAAACTCCTTGGCCCAAACAAGAAGGATGGGTATCTAAAACCTGGTGTTGATGTCATTGGAGCAGTTGCTTTTGCTTCTAGCAAAATGACATAATTTTATATTTTTTTTCCAACTGAGATTACATTTCTCACACTATAGAAAAAAGTTTGGGTGGACTTACACTAGTGTTGAGTTTACCTACAAAGGATAACATATGGTGTTGGTAGGCACTTTCAAGAGTAATTCTCCCCGTCTAACTTGAATTACTACTTTATGGAATGAATCATCCATCTTCTGGAATTGTCATTTTCTCTTTAAAAATTATGCATTCTCTTAAGATGATAATCCATGATATGTCGAAGCTGTAGGTGATTAAAATTATGTGAAGTTAAACACTGTATGCAGTAATTGTAGAGAGGATTTTTTTACTAGTTTTGCAGCTGAACTGTTAGAGTGGACTGTACTATACAGCTAACAGCAGACAGTAAGTGTGAGGAAGATTCGTTAGTCTGTAAGACTCTGAAATTATTACACACAGCTCAGCATTAAACCAGGGCTGTTTCATTCATGGTCATGCACTAAGGCAAGTACCCTTCTCCTGAGTTTTTGTGCTGTGACAACGATCCATCGTCCATTTGATTTGTAACTCTGTTTGTACCTGTTTCTGCAGACTATTTGGAATCTTTCTCAAGGTCAGACACCGAACTGAGTATTAGGCAACCCAGAAACCCCGAAGACGAAAGGCGCTCTGGAGACCTGGAGACTGACTGCAGCATTGCCAAGCGGCGCTGCCGGGAGGAGCCTCGCTGCTCCGCCGTGTACAGGAGCTTCCAGCGGGCGTGCCAGGCAGCTGCAGCAAAGTGCAGGTTCCCCGTGCCTGGAAAGTGTTTGCTAGCCTGGAGAGAACTGAGGAAAACAGTTCTGGGAAAGTGCACGTGCTCAGAGCCACTTCAGATGAAATGCATTAAAACGTGGAAGGGAATATTTGACAACCCTTGTTTACAATACTCTCAGGAGAGCCAAGCCTCCGCAGCAAGTGAGGATGACTACAACGATGATGACTATAATGCTGATGTTGATGGTGAGAAAAATCTGGTCACTGACACAGGTCGGTGCTTTTCCAGCAGTCTGAATCCTTTCATACATAACAGTAGTGTCCACAGTCTGTGAAAAAGGTTTTCTTGCCCACTTGCAATTCAACATTGAAAACAAGATCATTTTAGGAGGTTTATTTATAAATAAATTCACAATCTGACAGAAAATGATAGCCTGAGTGCAAATACTATTGTCCTTCAATGTTTTAATTTGATACAACCTGATCCAAATCAGTCGGTTTTAGTTTTTCACTATAACTAGAAACAGTATAAGACTAATTAAAATAATTTTCTAATGGCAAGAATTGTCTGCTTGACTTCAGGTCATGACAAGCAGTTAGTTGAAAACTGGCCCACTGATAAACACATTAAGGCCTCTGGCTTTTATTTATTCTCAAGAAATCCGGCTTTATAATGCACTGAGAAGCTCTAAAAAACTCTTCTTGAGTTCATAGGATCTATAATTATGTAAAAAATGTTAGCAGCAGCCTTTGATAAACTGCGCTTTGGCCCCAAAACTTATGAATATATGTAATAGTGGGTTTAGAAATTGTTAATGGGTTCTTTTTGGTGAAGCTAATTTGTTTTAGTCTTACTACTGGCCCTATGCCATCAAGACAGCCAATACTTTAAAGTGAAAAGCTAAGACATTATTTATCACTTACACCTGTATCTGTATTTTTTTCTTTTAGACATTATTAGTACAGAAACAAAATTACAATGGGACTTATCTGCTCTCTCCAAACAAGGTAAGTCTGAATTTACTTATGAATCCTAAGAAATAATTTTAACTCTGTTTTTGGATAGTGTACAATATACCTCCAGATAAAAATTAATACTTTTTGTTCAAATTAATGATCAGGGAGTTAATAGATCCAACATATTTTCGGTTAAGGTACTGGGTAGAGAAGAATCCAAAAATGTAACAGGTGACCATCAGGTAATGTAAATGTAAATCAGGTAACAGTCATGATCCTGTTAAATTTACAGAGACAAATCTTATCCCATAAGCATTATAGGGTCAGAATTTTCTGGATATTTTTGGAAGGTTTATTTCAGAGTCTAGAAATATCTAAACTGATGTTAAAAGCACAAAAAACGCCATTTATATTCTCTTCTTGATTACTTATTACATAGCCTAGCATAAGACTGCACACTGGAGATTTCAGCAGTTTCAGGAGGGTTGCTTATGAGGGCCAAGCAGGTGCAAGTATGAAGGTTACTCAACAGGCTTAAAAAGAAGCAAGGCTGGAAGAGCTGGATCAGAGTTTTGGGAGTCAAGCTTGATTTACTGGGAATGCTGTAGACAGGCTGCCTACCAGTCATCACTTGAGAAAAATTTTCTTGGGATTTTATTTTAAAAACTGTTATTCTTTTTAGCATACACAACAAACAGAAGCTGTTTGGATGTGAACAGGGAGTGCATTGAAGATGAAGTGTGTAACAAACAGTTGTCCCTGTACCTCAAAGTTTGCTTAGTAAATAAGAAGTGCAACATGGAAGGATGTCAAGCAGCCATAAGGTTCTTCTATCGAAACATGCCTTTTGAAGTCGCCCAAATGATGATATTTTGTGACTGTATCCAGCATGATGAATCCTGCCACAGAGCCAAAGAACTTCTCCATGGCAAGCCCTGTGCAGTTACTGCAGTTCCACCCCCATCATGTCTGAAAGTAATCCACATGTGTGAAGAGAATGAATTGTGCAGGTGAGTAGAAGAAGTGTTTTGCCCAGTAAAATGCTTTTAAATAATGATTGAGTCAAACCATTTTTATGTATACTCTCTATATCTCATCTATAACAAAATTATTTTCTGCACTGTATCTGCTGTGTTTGACATCTTCACAGATGTTTGCATCAGCTGTGGTAATTCCAGAAGTAATTCCACAAGTAAACTGAAATGATTAATTTTCAGAAAGGTGTGGAATCTAATGTGGGCTTTTCTTATGCCTGTATCATGACTCTTAACACCATTTCTGCTGGACAAACTATGTTATTGCATATTTTCATTACCACTTTGTTCAGATAACACCTGCCTGTCTGCACCTTTGCCCTTTAGCAATTTTCCAAAGTTGGTGCAGCAGACCAGACAAAGTTTGTTTGGTTAAAGTAATTTCCTTTCGACGGCAGAGTCTGACCCTTTTAACCCAACAGCCACACAATCAACTTGGCCTGTTCAAAAAACTTTTGTCTTATTCTCTTCATCTCAAGGATACTTGGAAAAAACTTTCAAAAAGCTGGCCTGAAACATGCACAGACCACCAAACTCATGAAGGATAATGCCCTTTCAAAGGTTTGTTTTATATTTATAAAACATGCAACAGGATTGCCCATATTTGTAGCTCAACTTAATTGCTGCCTTTTATGGAGGGTCAGTTGGCCCACTTTGGTTTTCAGTGTAGTCACCTTGTGAATTAGATCTGAATTTTACCTCAGAGCTGTGCTCAAATTAACCTTCAGTCAACAAACCAGGAGGCCAAGAGATGATTTTGGTTTTGTGCAGATTATTCAGATTGATGTCAGTGAGAATGGACGAAGAATTGGGCTACAAATGTATGTCATACATGTATAGGCGTGTAATATCATAATTGAAAAGTGCTGAATTCCCCATCATTTTGGGAATAGTAATGTTTCCTGGCATTGACAATAAGTGCATATAATTACCAAAATTAGTCTCTGAGTTATGGCTAGTCACATCCATAAATCAGGAGGTGAATAAAAATAATTCCGTTAGAACAGAGGTGGCATCTGCTTTGAAACCTTTGCTTGGTAATGAAAATATTTACAAAAATTTTCTAGCCAGTATGGCACAGTCCATGCTTTTCCATGTGACATGCTTGTAGCTACTACACAAAATCAACAGCAAATTCACAACCTATTTCTATGATCAAGGAAGACTATTTTAATACCTTAATGAACAATATACAAGACTTTACCTTTATCATCCCCTAAAATTTAATGAGATAGATTTGTTTTTAATTAATATCTACATATTTTTAGTTAATTTATAGTGGATATTTTCTATTGTCATATACAGTGCATTAAAGGCCAATTTTATTCCATCCTAACAGCAAATAAACAGAAATAATTTGAGGTTATTGAACTGGGAAACAAGTTAATTCTCCATGTAATTTATCTCTGCTATCAATTTATCTTTAAGTTCAACTGAATTACTTCTCTTTTTCCTGAGCCTTGGACATTTTGTATTTTGTTAGCAATTGGGGGACCAAGGGGTTGACACTGGATGTTGATTATTTAATGTAAAATGAGTTGAATGTTTATTCTTCCTTCATACTGCACAAAAGCTGATCCACTGGAACAGCATCTGGTGTGGTTTCATTGTGATGACTAGTCTAATTCCTGTATTCACATTTCTTCTCTTGAGTATCTGAGACTGTTGGAATTGACACAGTTTTTTACTGGACCCTGGGAAAATCTCCACAGGTGCTGATTAGAAGTGTAGTTGCTTTTTCTCAAAATCAGAGCAGAATTTATGTCAGCTATCACTGAATATTCCGATTTTTAAGGCTTAAGTGGTACCTTGGAAATGCTCTCTTTTCGTGGTGTTCCTTCGATGTCTTTTCATGAAATCACAATTGTTAAAGTGTCATTGCATACTTCTTTTTTTTTTTTCTTTTTTTTTCTCCCCTACCAGGAAAAAATACACAACTTTCCAGTCAAAGTGTTGGAGACATGTGACAAAAAAATGCTATGAGGATGAAGCTTGTCTTGAAACTTTAATCAAAGATGACATGCCCTGTTCTGCCAACGCTGATTGCAAAGCAGCCTACATCAGCAACTGGGGCACGATGCTGCACGAGGAGTGCACCTGCCAGAATTTGCCTCCCGCGGAGCAGCCTTTATGTGAGCTCTTCCACCACATGCTGCACAGCAAATCCTGCTTCAGTGACCTGCGTGAGTAACACATACAACTTTACAGAATCGTCGGTTTTAAAGAGAATTAAGATTCTCTTTACACCAAATCTTTACTATATCTTTGCTACCGCTGGTTGCAGCGAGATCTACAGCTGTGGGGTTTTTAAAATCCAAATCAAAATATAAACTGGACATACCGTTTTCTTCCTCTGGTTAGGGGAAAAGATTATAATAGTAGTAACTCATTGAAATTGACTACATGTCTCGTTACTTGAATTTTCTGAAATAAAGAAATAATTTCTGGAGACTATATCAATATTCAGATTAGAAAAGTCCACATTCTCTCTGTCACTGGCTTAATGTTGTACTTTGGTGAATTGTGTCTGCAAATAATATGAAGTCACTTTTTTTTTTTCTTTCTTTTCTTCTTGGAGTCTAAATAGTAGTAAACCTTACACATATTTAGCAACAGACTTCATTCCACAAAAAATAACTCCAATTATTTAAGTAGGACGTTAATAGGAATGAAGGCTTTAGGATTTTGTCTTCAGTAAAAGCACTGGGTGTAATTCAGGTGAAATACAGGTACTTTCTCAGACTCAATAATGGCTTTCATGTGCTTAGTTAGCTACTTATTTTTGTTAAACATACATGTCCTTGCCAAGCCTTTGGTTAAGAGAATTGCTAATGCAATAAATGGCAATATGGGAGCAAATATTAATGTTTTAGTCTGAACCTGCAATGTGCCTTCAAAGCAAAGCTCCTGTTTGTCCCTACTTATTGCATCATGGGTCACATCACAGGGTGGTTCTCTATCATAGGGTGGTTCCTGGTCTCCTGAAGCATGAAACTGAACCTAAAGGTTCATCTACCTCTGTAATGCTCCAGCTGCATGCAGACATCTGGTCCATCAACCACATCAAAGACCAAAGTATTCTCTTCTCCTCAAATCAGTGATCTATCACACCAACTATTTTGCAATATAAATCCTCTTAGGATGTGTTACTCGCTAGTGCATCATGCCCTATGCCAGTTACCTTCTACATGTATACTCTACAATTATATATATTCTTAAACTTGGGAGAGCAATCTAATGATTTCAATGAAAAGAAATGGCTCTTTCCTAGTTTTATCTAATGGACTGTATTATGAAAACGTATAGGGATTGTGTGCATGCGTTTCAGTGAATGAAGTAGCTACTCTTCTAGTTCTAGCAACCAAAATGGTACCACTGAAAAGGGTGTCATTGTTTTTCGTGTCACTCAAAGGCTACCCAAAAATTAAAAACAAGTTGCTGAAACACTGCTCTTAGTTAGTTAATCACTACTCAAATCCAGACTCTGAGAAAATATTAAAAATTGTATAACAATTCCCCTGGAAAAGAATAATGTAGCACACTTAGACTTGAGATTTCTAGCAGTGATTTTGCTAATGAATATTACTTACTTGTTTTGCTTGATGGCTGAATTTAAGAGTCCAAATGAGTGAACACATCATCGTGTTTGTTATTTCTCAACCTACAAAGGAAAAAGATGATCCTCGTGTCTGAATAATCAGATAATTGCTGACGAGCTTTTGCCATTCCCTGACGCAGTCTCAGGATAAAATGGCTTGAGGGTTTTTGTGATTGAAACTTCCCTAACCTAATTGGGACTAAAGAACAGAAGCTTATGTTGCTTGTGTGGTGCAACAATTTCCTGGCGGTTAAACAAAAAGAATTTGAGGCTCCAGAGCCTTTGGTTGATCAGTACCTACTCTACAGAACACTTGCAGGTTATTGTTAATATTGCTTTTGTTTGGTTGTTTGTTGGGTTTTGTTTTTGTCTAGATGTCAGTTTTAATGTAGCTAAACTGGTGATGGTGATGATTATGGGTTTTATTATAAGGCATGTTTTTAATGCCATTCTCTGCGTGGCAGCTCAGAGATGTGGAGTGACCACTCTGTTGCAGTGCCCACCCAACCCCATCTGCTGACTTATTCCTCTGGCCTGGTGGTGATCTTTGGCTGCCTTTCACTCTTGCAATGGCAGTGATCGTACACACTGGAACCTTTCTGAATAGGCAAATACCCAGAGTTTGGAAAAGGGATCTTTGCCTCTAGAACTGGTGTGAACAGATGCACGGGCGGTGTTTACACCATCTCGTCTTCCTGCTCTTGCCTTGCACTGCCTTTGCTACAAGTGTTTGCTCTGGAGGCTGTGCTCACAGGATTGCATTTGCTGCAGGCTCAGTAAAAGACAAGAATTGTGACTGACTGCTGCTGTATGAAGCAGAAGCACAGTGTGGATCATTGCCAGTGTAGGATCAGTGCCTCAGCAGGAATAAGCAAAAATGTCAGTGAGGAAATAAGTTTCCAAAATATTTTTACTCTGGGTTGTACTTTTTTTTTCACAGAAAAAAAGCATATTACAGGTTGTTGTTTGGACAATGTTCCAGGCTGCAAATGTGAGCCTTTCTTATATTGTTTTCATTATGAAAGAGAAGAAAAATTTCTTAGCTTGCCGTTCTTGTGAGTGGCCAGACATACCCTTGTGTGGTTTAGCCTCCTGCTCTGTAAACTGTACTACTTAAGTAAACCTTGTATTTTTCATTTCAACAGAAGATGTGTATTTTCAGACATATTAATGAAATTATGCCCACTAAGAGGACAGGCCTTTGTGAAAAAATTTGTTGAGATCTAGCAATGCAGTTGGAGAATAAACTCTGCCTTGTGGAAATTACTTCAGACTACTACCTCTTTCTCACCATTTCTGTATTGGTTTGGTGGACCCAGTTCTTTTTCTATTTTTAAAACAGTCTGTGTGAAAAGAGAATTTAGGCTGTTTTGTGGCAGAGAATATTTTCGAAGTGTGCTTGTCACCCACAAGAAAAACTACAGAGGAGGTTTAACTGAGATGGAAAAGGAAGAACTCTTGCACTCATTCAATTTGTTCTTCAAGTATCAGTAAACAGTATTTTTAAATAGCTGCCTTTATAAATTCTGTGGCTGTTAGCAAATTATCAAACAATATTCACTTATATTATTATTTTAAAATAATATTTTGAATAGATCTTTTCTTTCCCATATTCAGGTCAAATTTCTATTCAGAAGAAGAGTTTTCACTGGGTAAATACAGAAATGCCAGGCGAAAAGAATTCTGGAGCACAGCTCCATTCTTCTGCAATTAATGGTGAGTTTGGGCTAGTCACTTCATGATTTCCACAGAACTACTCTCGAAACATCCCTCATGTATGATAGAAAAGACCAAAGGTAGGTCCCTTGGGTGGTTTCAGGCAAGTGAGCTTGACCTGTTGCTCCTCCATTCAGTCTGGGTATCTCCTTACCTCTTTGGCTTAGCTTATATATCCACAAAATAAAGTTAATCAGACTGAACCAATTACTCTGATAAATGGTTTTGAAATAGATGTCTCACAATCACTGTATTATAATTGGGGAAAATTAGGCTATTAAGCCTGCCAGAGCCTGACTCTGTACAGTCATTAGAGAATAGTAGTCATAATGTGTAATACAAATTATTAGCTTTGATGTCACACCTACCTCTATCTCTCTTGGCTTTCTGTAGTAGGTACAACAACAAAATTAGAAGCCACAGTAAGTGGTCTGAGAAGGGGCTTGTGTTGCACTCCATCAGACTGTACCTTCTCATACAACAGAAGGGCACACGGTATCCCTTGGGCTGAAGAGCTGCAGCTACTTTTATTTCCGTGCATTTAAAGTAAGAAATTAAACAACATAAAGGATACTGAATTAATATAAAAATGTTATCATTGCTGAAATGATATTATTTTATATTTCCTTTTGAGGGGCCCAGTTACAGAGTGAGAACACTAAAGAGCTTAATGCACAAATATCATCTCTAATGAGAATGACCTGTTCTACCTTGTGCAGGGCAGATTGCAATTCTCCAGACATTGCTACAAATTAGTTCCCAGAATTGTTCATACAGAACACTTTCCGCTGTGAAAAAAATAATTCAATCTCTGCATGCAGTAGAAAATGAAGTGACTTCTAACCTCTCCATCCTTCAGCTATTGCTGAAGTGGGCAACCTGGGACGTATAAAAATGGATTAAGGGAATGGGATTCCTGAGATCTCTACGTGCATAATTAAGCATTTGGCTGTAGCATGAGCATTAAAATTACTTAAGAATCATACATGTCAGCCAAGTGCTCTGTGTAGCCAGAGAAGAAAATCAGGGACCCTCACAGGAAGAGTAGTCCAATCTTTTAGGACTGCATTTACTGAAAGTATTGACTTCTCCTTGCCAGTTACAGAGGGAGCCTGAATCCCTAGTTGGAACAGGACTCTACTGGTTAAATAATGCAAGTCATAATACAAGAAATACTGCACTAAGTGAGAAAACGCAGAATGTGAGATATTTCATCCTTGTGACTAGTTCTGACTGCAGACCCTTTCTGTGGGTAAAATGCATTATACATTTCACTCAGAGATTCAGATAAATATTTGCAAGAAGCAGCCTTCACCAAGTTAATTCTGTTCACACTGAAGTCTGAATACTTTCCAAAAACTTCTCCTTGAAGTCTTAACAGAACTTTGGGTGGCCTTGGAAAAATAAAAAGAATGCTGACCAGCCTAAACCATACAATAAAATATTCTTTCTCTTGTAGCTGTCATGTACAATAGATGGGAACTCTAAGCTATAAAAGTCTCGTAGGAAGCAGGTCAAGAAGAAGAATTTGATTCAGGATATCTGCCTGATGGTAAAAACCATAATGCAAATTGTTTCATATATCCCACTGCCAAAAATCTAACCCAGTGTCCTAGATTCATATGCTAATAAATGTGCGTTACTCAGGCTGCAAAGGGTGTTATCATCTCCACAAAATATTTATCTTTAATGAAATCAAATCCCAAGAAGAATTCAGGGCACAGAGGCAAGACAGTTAAGTTGTCAAATACGGCCTTTCACGTGTGTGAAGACTTTTGAAGACATTTGCTTTTTCGCTATTTTGTACTTGAAAAACACAAGATAAAATCTGGTGATGTCTCTACATTAAAATCTCAGAAGAATCCTTTACTTTGTTATTGAAAGATACAAGGAACTCTTTCACCAGATGAAATGAATGGGCATCTACAGATGAACATGCTCAGAAGAAACTCAGTATGTCTTCAGCTTTTTCTAAGTTTTATACTTTAAAATACAGCTTACTGTTCAAAAAAACAGTTAGATTTCTCTGTTTTATTCAGCAGCATTGCAAATCATCCCGTTGGGTAAGACTGCTTTAACAGAAGGAGTCTTTCACAATAAATAATAAATCTAAACATATACACATATATTCAAATATATTTGCAAATAAATGGAAGTTGAAAAACTATTATTCCAGCTTTTGGTGTAAAAATCCTGACTGGATTTAAACACATTCGCATTCTCAGGGGGGAACAGGCCAACAGAGTCATCTGTGGGCTGATACAACTCTGTTAACAAGATGTGATGTGGGGAAAGTCAGAACCATATAAAAGTTAATGAGACCTTCCCTGTAAGCTTAGGAGGGGACAGAATTTGATCTCATTTTGGAAAAAATATCAAAAAGTGATAAATAAAATTTGTCCAAACTTCTAATAGGCATACCTAATTATGCATTTTCATCCTGGGTTTGATTTTATCGTATGCAAATTATATCAATGACTTTACAGATCCACATAATCGAAAAGATTGCTTCCTGCTCTCTAATTTGAAAAATGATTCATGTTGGGAAGATAAGGATTTACTTTCATCAGCGTGGAACTTTGGAGCTAGGTTGTGGGGTTTTTATGGAAGAGAGCGCTAGAAACGCAGAACACTTACCCTGTTCTTGTGAGATACAATAAAATTGGGCTTGACCCAAAACTGTTGAAATTTCATCTTAAATTTTAATGTTGTCATATATTTCCTACTGAGGAGTTTTGCAGTGTTGAGAATTTAGATAAACAAGTAATTAGCAGGGTTTATCTGTAAGTATACCAGCTGCTGTGGGAACTGAGATTAGTTCAGCTTCAGCGACTTTAATTTGTAAGGTATCAAACATTGTCAGTCTGACAGTTTTAGAAACGTAGAGGAAAGCCCGTGTCAAGCTGCGGGTAGCCAAGAAACCTCTGGGCACAAGCTGCGATCGATGTGTTCGATGAATATTCGCTAGGTGTGCGCAAGCAGGTAGATCTGCAGTAGGGTGTAATCCCACCAATTGTTCCAGCTGTTAGCTCCAGCTGAGCTCAGTTATCCTGTGCCAGCCTCCCCCCTGGGAAGGTCTGTGTGTCTGCAGACAGCCCCCGGTGGTGCTTCAGCAGTACTGCAGCCCCGGTCGGCGGGTCCCGAGGTCTGCAGAGGGTCGGACGGGCTTCCTGCAGCCGTGGTGGCCCTGCTCCAGACCTGCCCTGCGGCCAAAAGGCCCCGGAGTCTCTCATGGCCACCTCCGTGGCACAGAGCAGCCCTGCCAGCACCTCACAGCCCGACGGAAATGCCGGGTCTCGCTTGTGTCCCTTGAGTCTCTGTACTCCTTACACTTTCAAGTGGTTAAACCACAAAAAATATATAAAATGCAGAATCAGCTTTTCAGCCACGAAACTTTGCCCTGTCCTAGCCTTACAAATGTCCTCACTTCTCAGCAGGGATGAGACAATACGTGGTTTCTAGAATGATCCCATCACCAAATCCCTCTTTGTTCCCAATAGAACTGAATCAACATCTCTTTTACCAGCAATTCATCCAAAATGCAGCATTTTTTCAGATTTTGTCAAAAAAATAGAAAAAAATTATTTCAATTGATCATTTCAGAGTGTTTTGTTTGATTGAACTGAAGCATCTTTTAGAAATTTTATAAGAAAAAGATCATAATGTTCTGCTGAAAATTTATTAGCCCATTTTTAACCATCCACGACTGCAATTATAATTTGTTAGATATAACATTTTTTGTGGTGACATACTTTAAAAGTTTCCATTTACCTAAAATATGTGTAAAAGTCACTTTCCACTTCAAAAAATAAGAAACTGTTACCCCTATAAGTGCTCCTATGCTTGCAAAAGGTTTTCAAAAATAGCTGCATGTACAGTTAAGATTCAGAAACTGAAAAAAATGCCTACAAATCACTCTTTTGCTAAAACCCATCATCCTAAAGAAATGTTGTAACTTGAGAGCTGGGCCAGCTGCTGATGTAGTTTTCAATATATGTTATTAGCAGTCCTTCTCTAAGATAGACCTTACCCCTCTTTCTTCAAAAATTCACCATCTGAGTATCTTTTAGTACGTTACTGGATTAAATGGAATGTTCATTCCATTTGTGCCAGTTGTGGTGGTTCGATCATTGCTTTCATTTCCTTATATTGGAAAACTTGACCTTGGGGTAGTTTTTTGAGAAAAAGTGAACACCGTCCTACAATGAAAGCCAGGCCGGTCCAAGCCCCTGCTCAGCCCATTGTTTTCCTTGCTGTGGAATACATATTCACTGTGCCAGCCCGGGGCTGCTCCAGCATCCATACCACCTGTGCTTGTGTTGCATGACACGCTGCACCTGCCGCACGTATGCAGTGTACACAGAAATGTTTCATTTGGGGTTTGTGTGTGCATGTACACAGCACATGGAACATAGAATAGCTGGTAACTTACTCCGAGACCAGAAATGACCTTCTCACAGCCCAGATAAGTGGCTCAGTGATGAGTCCAGGAATCCATCTCTTCCTTAGTGAATGTTCCACTGGCTATGTAAGATGGAGAAGCTCGGGAGCAGCTAAGGCCCTCTGCATTTGAATTCCTATATTAAAAAAACTTACTTGATTGTAAGAAGATGACAGAGTCAGTGCAACAGGAAAGTCACAGAAAGGTCTTGTGTTTCATGCTTGTCTCTCTGCATTTGTGCCCTCTTGTCACGTCATCTAACTTCCACACCTCTCCGTCTCATGTCCAGGGCTTACATTACACTCTCAACTGAAACATTTCCTTCAGAATATTTGATCAAAACCAATGGATTCATTCCTTCAGGAAAAATAAGTTACTCCTCATTTGGAAAAGAAAATTTGAAACAGGTCCCAGTTTTTCAACAGCTGGAATTTTTAGCACATAAGCCACCTAAGTGACTTTCTGGTGAGAAGCCTAACAGAAAGAGGAAACTCCATGGGAATGGGGCCCAGAAAAACAGTGTTAGATCCCATTTTACATTAATTTGATTCTAGGTGAATTATTGCTCCACACTGTAATTACTGTAATATGTGAAAAAGGAAAACAAATCTAGTAGATAAGTAAGAGCCAAGTCTGCTCTGATACGCAGAATAAAATTAGCATTTTAAAATCAATAGGGAGAATACTCCAAGAAAAAAATCATAGTAACAATCTGTTCCCCTGGAGCGGAGTGAAAGGTACTGCTCTACCTAGGAAGTGCTATTGGAGCTGGTATTTACTAAAAGAAGTCTGAAAATTACTTAGTATCAAATGGCAAAGGAAGAGTTATTCCTACCACTGACATACATCTAGGTCTTTTTCCTTCTTTTAATTACTTTTGTCAAAATTGATAGCTAATTTAGCTTACATATGTGTGCTTTCCAACACAGATCTCCAATCTGATTCTTACTAAAAAAGTAAATGATTAATTTCTGTTTTCTGTTTTTATTTATAGGTGAAACTGTCTACATTATTGCTTACTCCTCCTGCATAGCTCTCATCCTAGGAATAGTCCTGTTGACTCTCCTAAAGATCAGGTAATTTGATAGGGATATTAATCACTGGTTCTAGGAAATTGAAAAAACAGAAAATAAAACGTTTTGACTTAGTTAAAAGGTGGACATTGTGATTGTCTTTAAAAACAGTCCAGCATGTCCCAGTGATGGAAAGAACTGACATTGCGGGTGTCAGCAGGGAAGAGTGAAATACGATATGTATCTACAATGCCCTCCATTCATGCAGAGATCCCAGGCTTTGGGAGGTTTCATTTCCTGTCCCGTGGCTGGGGAAGGTGAAATCTGAATTCAAAAATTCTGTGAGACTATGTTCCTAGCCCCATAGCAGGCAGCGGTAATGCAAAAAGGAAATGAGAATATTCAGCATTATAAGATATTTAGAAACCAAATGGTGAATGCTGCTATTGTAGTTAATATTCTTGCCAAATGCCATTTTTGCTCACAGGAGTCTGTAAACAACACCCACCATCCCTGCCATCCTTTCTCTCTCCCTCCTCTCTCCCTCCCTCCCTCCCTCTGTATGAGAAACTGCCCATACACCAATGCTTGGTAAGAAAACAGAAATGTGCATTCACTTAGTTAAATGAACATGGTCTTTTCTAAAATGATACATTTTTTGGGACCAAATTAAATGGCCAGATTTCAAGAATTACACTGTCAGATGATAGGTAACAGAGCATGATGTAGCAGGAGCTATATATAGTGGGAGGGATATTGAGTCAAATTTCATTATTAAATTCTGAGGCAGATCAAAGAGGAATCGTAGAAAAATGCAGAAGGCAAGTCAAGGATATATGGGAATAGAGACTTTCTCTTTAGGTTTGCAGTTACAGGAATATCAGCCTATAAAGAAAATTCAGATTTAAGAAATACAGAAGATGGAAGAAAGAACAATGCATTAATAACAATGAAGGGGATTATTTTATACCACAGTGTTCATCATAAAAAGGGGGGAATTTTGCCACTGATTCCATTTAAGGCAAAGTTCAAACCAAAAGCTGTATAGTTTATTGTTAAATACATGCACATTCTTTGTTTTCAGAGCCTGCAGAACAAAATATGAGTCAAGAAGTCCCTCGCCAGACCACTCTTCTGAAACATTTATGGCCCATTATAAAAGTCACAGATGAATGACTCTGTTGCTTATGCTTTTCAAGGCTATTTCTGAAAGCCAGCCTGTTGTACATATGCGATAATAAAATATATATTAAAAAACTACTATAAATTATGGGATTTTGTAGTTAAGCGTACAAAATATTTTTATATTTATTAGCTTATTTTAAACCTTCCACAAGTTGAAAAAAGGGGGTAAAAAAAAAGGTAAAACTATGCTCTCTCTTATTTGTGTAGATTGCCAGATCTCTCCTGATCTGCACATTTCCTACATTTTTAGCTGCACATGACACTGGTATAAATGCTGTATCAACAGTGGCAATCTTTGAAGCCCACCCTTCTGATCTCAACTCATCTGGAAGAAATAAAAAATCCACTCAGAAACATTTTAGAGTTCTGATAAAGAGCACAGATGTGGCAGTTTTGTACACCAGGCTCCCAGGTACCGAGTACCCGTTGCAATATTTGTCCAGCAGCAGTCATAGATAAGCTGCCTGTAGTTTGATGGTGGAGCACTTGTAGGGTAGGAGGAAATCAGGATTACAAGCCCTTTCAGAACTAAAATTACTCTCTGGAATAATGCTTTGACTCCAAAATATCATTGCTGAAACTTTCTTTAATTTCTGCCCCAATATGCTTCTAAAAGAAATGAATGAGGTTTGCCACTTTAACTACAGTAACTTTAGCATTTTTTGGTCTGAATGCCCAGTGGAGAAAGTCACTTGCTTGGGGCTGAAGTGCCTGCTTCTCAAGAGAGAAGCTGTGACCCATCTCATCAGCTGTTTCCTATTCACTGTCTCTGGGCAAGTCCCGAAGTGCCTGAATGTCCCCTTGCAGTGGACTGGGAGTCATGGTCCCTAAACACCATTCTGGATCCCACTCTGTGGCTGTGAGCTCTGGATTTCTCTCCATAGCTGAGTTGTTTTGCTAGATTTAAGCTTCTATTCACTACCAGTGAGTTGTCTTTGTTAAATCTTTGTAACAATCTGGTTCTGGTGAGCACAGGATAATGGACTGCCATTTCTTATTCAACTGTTACCATGAGTAGCACATGTAGTCTTGTTATAGTAGCATCTGATTAATTAACTTTATTTTGAATGTGATTAGTTTTAATTTTGTCTGAATTATCACTAAACGTAACTCAGCTCCAGTTTTGACCGTGACAGATGACTGATCTAGGGCTACACCTAGGGCTAGATGACAGATCTAGGACTAGAAATTATTGTGATCAGAAAAGCAGGAATCTTTGCTCTCCAATGTGACTCTTGCTTCTGGCTTTGGTAGCTTGTGAAATTATTAGTGTGAGAGCAAAATCTTAAGTGTGCACTTCTCCTGGGGAGAGGCTTGGAAATCTTAAACAATTATTACAACATGCATTTTCCCTGTCTTTGTTTATCTGCATAAACCAAAGAAAGTCCTTTTTGTTTTGCAATCAAATGTTCTGTCATTGCTAAATCAGCATTTGGACAAAAATACAGAAATGGAAAAGTGCAGTTAGTTTGTTAATCAAAAAGATCTCCTGTAGGAGTCCAGCAATTTACAGCATCTGCCTTACCTCCCACCAAAGTGGTAATTCATATTCTTCATTTTAAAACTGTGAAGTGGGAAGACATCAAACTGAAAATACTGTTGAGAATATGTTGGATAAAAACATTTCTTTATACAGGAAATGTAATTCTGACATGAAACCTGTGCTGGTTTTCAGTCTGACTTCAAAAACCAGTGAACCCTCCATGTCACAAAATTCGAAGAGTTCCATTTAAATTCAGATTTAACTAAACTTGAATCAACAACAACAGAAAAATTACCTTCTGTCTTAGAAACTTTTTGTTTTCTAATTGTCTTATATTTAGACACTAGAAACCCAACTCATATGTGTGCTTAGATACGCACACACTCACAAACAAGGATGTAAAATGTATTTGAAACTGAGAGTATGTAAGTTACTCTGAAAGACAGCAAGATATTTAGTGACTGTTGTGTTGTTCTGCAATTTTATAGGCTCTCTGTTAAGAGATGACTTAAATGTTTAATGAGAAAAGTACATTTCCTCCACTGTACATGTAAAAAGTAGTGTGTCAATTGTATCTAGGTGTTAGTTATTAAATAAAGGAATTTCTGCTGGGATGATCTGTATTCCTGTGATCCTGATTATAGTCTAAGTGCTTCACAGTTTTGTGAACAGAGAATCACAGAATCAGTTAGTTTGGAAAAGACTTTTAAGATCTTTGAGTCTGACCATGATGGAAGAAAAAGCAGTATTTTCTAACAGCTTCATTATTAAAATATTTTCCCCTGAAGTATGACATCTGCATCTAATACCCAGATGAGGAAAATTATGTCTCCTTGATGAAAGGATTTGCAGGACACATATAATTTCAGGTAAGGACGTAGCATTCATCCTCTTTTCACTGGAGCTGGGACATCCCAAAGTGAAGAAATGAAGTCTGATTGGGCTAGAGGGAGAAAGCATGTATTTTTGCCTTACAGCACTCTCATCTGAAAGGGAGAATACTGGGTTCCAGGATTTTCTTCGAAGATTGTTTATGCATTTTATCTAATGATTGTTTCAGATTAAATGTGTGAAGAGTTTCTGAGACAAGTACACTAGGGCTAGCTCTTCCTTCTGCAATGTGAAGCTACAAGGCTGTAAAGCCCAAGTTTCACTTCTCCTGTCTTGCCACAGTGAGTCTTGAAGTCTTCAAAAGGAACATTTTTCCCTGGCTGTCTCACCTGTTTGTGTGGTGAAAAGAATGCGCTACTTGGGTAGGCATGGGATCAGCCTTCTCAGGCTGCTGTGGGAATCCCATCCAGGTACTCTGAGCTACGTATCAGACCAAGCTCGGAACACAGAAGATGGGTGGAAGCAGCACCAACACCAGAAGATGGTGCCATAAAACAGAGAACAGCATTCAGTTCTTTTAAAAAACGGCTGTGGCTGTCTTTCCACCAAGGGAAATACTAACCCTTGTGTTCAAGCTAGTGAAGATAACTAACTGCAGCTCATGTTGAGGCACTTCAATAGTAGCATGGGGTAGGGAATTTTGCTGTTGACTTTGCCAAGAAAGTTCCCTCATCAACATTTTGATGTTTCAGACCACATGCTGAAGTCATTCAGTCTCCCATGAAGTGTGTAGGGAATCTGAGACATCACTTAGATGGCACGGATTTCTACTCTGCGTTGGAACATCTGAAGTTAGATAATGCCTCATTGAATTTTTTCAACTCCTACCTCCATTCCTGCCTGTAGCTTTTAATGTTTAGTTAATGGCGGAAAGAAATGTTTCCCCAGTAACTTAAAAGAGATTTGTCTGCTATAAAAGCACACAAGAACACCAGATTAAAAGGTAATCCTAAGAAAAAGCACTCAAAATGGATTACAAGGTAGCAAAGTCAACAGAGGCATGCACATCAGTGACAGCTTATATTTGCTAATGCTGTGTGCATGAGCTGGTTAGTCAGAGCTGCTGAATCTGGCATAATACATGAGCATAGCACTTTCAGTAAACACTGAGACAGATTTTATTTCAGCTTTAACACCACATATTGCAAAATCACAAATGCATTTAACCAGGCAGATACATGACAACTCCTTAACAAACATATCATCTCTTTGACACTGGTTTCAAAGGACTAAGTTGACTTTGGCTGTAGTCCTTCTGCCTGCTGTGTTATTGCAGCAATGAAGATCAACACTGCATTACAGCAGGACTGTAGAGAAAAATAATCTTCAAAAATATAACATAACAAAAGAAAAGCACTGATCAGCAAGTCAAGAACTGGAATTCATTTACTTCTCCAGACTCTTGTATCTGTTTAGCCACTTTCTGGATACTTCACAATCAACAAAGAGAACTTAAGGCAGTGTCAGAAATCATAGAAAAATTCAGTGGCAGAGAATACTGATTTTCTGGTATCCCAGTAACTAAACAATATTTCTACCCCTTAAAAATAACTCAGTGAAAAAATAGGTAGATCTTATACATTCACACTAACTCTTTGGATAAGTATTATTTCATTTCAATAGCACTAATCCCAAACATACGAATTTTACCTCGCAGACTTGCAGTCTTCATTTTGTGACTCCTTAATACAGTAATAAAAGTTTTATGAACTCAAATGACACTATTAAAAGAGGAAAATTAGCCAAAGCCTCTCTGGACTTATTCACAAGACTAGAATATTTAGTTCTTATTTCATAAGCTCTGGTTATACATGAAAATGAAGCATTAAAGTGCTGGTCCAGAGCCAAGTTACCCTAATACATAAAAGTTTAAACTCCAGAGCAAGCTGCTGCTGGAAGACATTAGTATGGGATCTATGTCATTGCTGTGTTCTGGAAGGCACTGAGGAATTATTATGCCCATACTAATGGAACTGATCAACTTCTCCTCCAACAAGGCACACCAGCCATGCCTTTAGCAATGTAATATCTTGACTTACAATTTTTATAATGACATAGTGAGAAGAACACCTGCTCATGGATGCCAAACACCTGGATGCAAGTTCTCCACATCCAGGGGGCTACTTCAGAGTGAAGTGACAGCAATGTACTCAGTTGGGGACTCTGATAGGGACTGAAAGAGCAGACACCACTAGTGATGGGTTACTCTGAGTACAAGCATAAAGATTTAGGAAGTCAGAAGCACTGGAGAGCATCATCCCACGTCTTAACATGTTTTTGAAGGGGTATAGTCTCAACTGTTTTATTATGTGCTGAATTCAATGCTGCCTATGTGAGTGATGGATGCTCATGGCATAGCTATTGGATTAGCCTTTGATATTAAGAGCAAGAGATGCTTATTTTGTGAAACCAGAGATTAGGTGTCAAAATGTTCTGCACAGTCAAAAATTATGCCAGCCCAGGAAAGCAGAGTTGCAGCATTTTACACACCTAAAAAATGTCAGTAGGGAGAACATAAGATGTCTCAGGATTCTCAGTCACACTGCAAGTAAACAAGAATTTTAAACAAGGGATTGCTCACCTGGACCCACAGACCTAAATTCATCCCAGGTGGCAATTTTGGCACATAAACACTGGGTTGGGGGTTGCGCTTTTTTTTTTTTTTTTTAATTCTGGCTCTATGTTTCTTTCTCTCTTGTAGCAATCCTGACAAACAGTGTATTTGTCTGTGACCTCCACCCTGGATTACTATAACTCACAATGTGGTTGAAGCCGAACATGTGGGTAAAGTACAGGCTCCAGATGTGACTGCTCATCTTTTCCAATGCTCACATCATTACAGAATAACAGACTTGCATTTAAGGCTCTCCACAAGCTTCCAAGTAGCTTCTAAAACAGACCCAATAAAGAACTGAGATATTTTAGGTTGTTCATCCACATGATTTAATAGGTACCCTGTTTGACTGCACAGGGAGAGTTAAGAGCCTTAGAATTGCAAACCAGACAGCTCTGCTGAGAAGCCTAGAATGCATTGTGCACAGAGGCATAAAAATGGACACTATGTTCAGTTCCTAACTTGACTGATGATTGAAGCCCTCACCATCACCTTCAAGGGAAAGAACCCTGCAATCTGTTGCAGAGACATTGACAGCATTCTTTTCTTGAGATCTTTCTGGTCTTCAGAATGTTTAATTCCATTCTACTCAGTGGTACATCTTCATCCAGATTTACTACAAAGTAAAGTTCACATATGCCGAGTTGGAAGGGACCCCCAAGGATCCTTGAGTCCAGCTCCTGGCCCTGCACAGGACCATCCCCAGGAGTCACACCATGTGCCTGAGAGCATTGTCCAAACACTACATGAACTCTGTCAGGCTTGGTGCTGTGACCACTTCCCTGGGAGCCTGTTCAGTGCCCAACCATCCTCTGGGTGGAGAACATTTCTCTAATACCTAACCTAAACCTCCCCAGTACAGCTTCAGGCCGTTCCCTTGGGTCCTGTCATGGGTGTGCATTGAATCTCCCCAGGCTGAGCAGCAAGCTCAATCTCAGTTCAGTTGTTTAGTCTCATATTCAGGTTTGCATCACAAATGCTTTTTTTTCATGGGCTGACTTCACTTTCAGTCTTCGAGATGCTCGATATTGTTTATGTCAATTAAACACACTTGCTCAAAGGGTCTTGGGTGGAAGAAAATTCATCTGGCCCTATGTGAAAACTGCATACTTCAGCTCAAAATGAGCCAATTCTGTACCTACAGAGAAAACTAAACAGGAAAATTTATTATTAAGTAGGAAAGTATTACAGTAAGGTTAGTCACCTTCAGGGGTAAATGGCACATAAATTAAGGAGTCTTTAAGATGTCAATTCTGGCACCATGTTTAGGCTTAACTACGGATTATCAGACTGAGTACAGTCTAAGTACTGCTTCAGTTTCCTCACTTCTTCACTAGATCTAATCCATTACAGAATTTTTAAGTCTGGGAATGGTTCAAGACCTGGTTTTATTTAAGTTCATGTTTTGATATATGAGCCATAGTGGCTGCTAAATAGCAAAGCCCCAGCTGAAACATGGGGAGAAGAGGAAAGAGCTTTTTTTTTTTTTGGTGACCCAACAATGCATCCAGGGCAGGTCAAGCAAATCAGGGGCTTCACATCTTCAGAAGGACTTGAAAGTCTTACTAGACTCTGCAGGAAAAGATTTAGTATTTTGAAATGATAGGCAAGATATTTCTTGCGTCACCTGAACACATTTCTTTGTTTATCCTTTGACTTTTACCATGAGAAGAGTGAAACAAAGTAGCTTATATTACTTTTGACTATATGGCATAAACAGGATAGAGGTATTATATCAAATTTATGGCTTTGTGTTGCCTGGCATGCAAAGTTTGGCTTTCTTAAGCTATGCCAATTCTAAACTGCACAAGTGACTAAAAGATCTCAGAAAAATTCACTTTGGAATTTCAAACGCAAACCGAAACTCAGATGTAACTTGGCAGACTTGAGTTCCAGACAAAAAAAGACTCAGCCTTTTCTTTTTTTATGTGTTATCTTTCACTTTCTTTCATCTTACCTTTTGACAAGATTTCATATTTTTGAGGAAAATTGAGAATGTGGAAGAAGACCACAGTCCAAGGTTTTAGATTTTCATTTCAACAGGCCATGTTCAGAAAAAATATAGATCAAGGTTAAGTACATAGAGAAGTGCAGACAGATCCTACACAACCAAGCAGTAGCAGTACTGATGTTTCAGGCTGAAAATAATGACAGTATTTTCATGGCACACTTGAGCCTTTATAAATCAGATAAGGCTCTTTGAATTTGTCCATTTGTCCATTACTGAGCTAAAAATGACAGTGCAGTTCATTGGCATCTTTGTTGAAGTAAGGCATTTAAAAGAACAGTGTCATTATCAGTAGAGCACAGAAAAAAATTGTAAGTGGTTTCCTTGGTGTAAGCTAGTCCAGCAGAATACTATTACCCTAAAAAACTCATGACTTATGAATGAGAATATCAATTCATAGCCTATAGAATGAAAAATCTAATTGTTTGATGAAACCTTGAATGAAAATGTAGCCCTTTCTACACTACTCTGAACCTGAATGATGCTGAAAACCTTGCCAATTTTTATTTGCTTTATATAATTAGGTTTTAATAAGTTGACCAAAAAAGGCAAGTACAACAAATTTAACATATGTAACAAATAAGGAAATTTGCAGGAGGATTTGAA
>VYZQ01062532.1:0-10931 GCA_013400655.1 Mystacornis crossleyi | reverse complement strand
GGGCTTTTTCCATTTGGAGATAACCCTTTCTGGTTCTGGCATTTCCCCCANTTTTTCCATTTGGAGATAACCCTTTCTGGTTCTGGCATTTCCCCCATAGTCGGGAGAGAACAGCCAAACCCAGGCAAGAAGAGAGCAATCTAGAGAGTTTTTTACTCACTAATTTTTGGGGATCTTCAGAATCTTCGTTATTTCAGGGTCCCTGTCTCCAGAGAAATTCATTATAGTCCCATCTGGGGTGCCATCTGTTGCTGTGGGGTTCCAGCAACCTTTCCAGAGACAGATATGCCCGTGGAAATAATCAAGGAACGATACTAGTGTGGAAACTTATTGATATTTTATTTCTCCCAGCTCCCTCGCTGGGGGCTCAAATGCAGACTCAAGACTCATGGGAAAACCACAGTTCTCGGGGCCGAGGGCAACATGAATGGCCAATAGGAACAGGACTTAGGTACATGTGACCAGAGAACAGGGAAAAAACCAGTATGTCCCAGGGCAGACTCCCATCACAAGGGCCCTCCCCCCTAGGGGGTGTAACTCCGCACTAGTTCCTAAAAATTGTTTATCATAGAACCTTAGCAGCTGTTATCTTATATTGCCCTGTTGACTCAACCAATTTTAGCCTGGAAGAAGAGATAAAAATCTTCACGTTCTGCAACTTCATTTTTTGGAAACTTTATTTTCTGCCCTTAACAATAAGTTATACCACAGAAATATGTAACATCAACTTCCTGAGAAAAGATGAAGCAAGGAAAATTGAACATTGAAATTATATCACAGTGTCACAGGTGCTTTCAAATAGCTTCAGGTCAGAATCAACATTTTCATTGTGTTAGGTTTTTTACAAACACACAAAAAAATTACATCTCTTCCAAAGAGCTTTTTTGTGGGGATGGATTTCTCCTTAAAATTTGTCCTTCAAATTTTTTCCTCCAATATTTTCAGGAAAATATTAGAATTTTTAAAGACTGTAATGATGAAATTTTGTCCTGAGGCTTCAGTCTCCATGTAGACTGCTAAAGGCCTTGATATACTTCAATCTGGAATAGTTGCTGAGTGTAAACTATAACATGTCTGATAAACTGCTTATTAAAGTATAACCTTCTTCCACACGAACTATGCGAGGTGTTCCACAGGAATTTGTGAGTCTTAAGACGACCAATATTTCAAGAGAATGTCACATTATACCCTGAAGTTAAGACTTCGTAACAAATTGAACATTAAAATTTTCCTATTTTCCTTCTCTTGAAGAAACCTTTTGTCAACTAGTGCCAACCTTCAAAGTTCATTGTGATATATTATAGTCTTCCTACTGAACATATAATTAAAAACATAAGTGAGGCAATCTGTTGCTGTAAACTACTTACACTGGCAGACTGAAAGCCATTGGCCACTGAACAGAATCTACTGCTGTTCATGGTGATAATCTTATACAAATCTAATAACACTCCATACTAGTTTTAGCTGGTTTGGGGTAAAGTTAATTTTCTTCATAGTAGCCTCTATGATTCTGTGTTTGAATTTGTGACAAAAAACAGTGTTAATAACATATTATTTTTTCAGTCATTGCCAAGCAACAGCTCTTGAAGAACATCAAGGCCTTTTCCCATTCTCACAACACCCCACCAAGGTGGTACTGGGGATGCACATGAAACTGGGAGGGGACATAGCTGGAACAGCTGACTGCAACAGAGCAAGAAGTTATCCCATACCTTATGGTGTCATGCTTCACACATAGAGCTGAACTATGAATCACTGGAAAAAATAGCTAAAAGCTCTCATTTTCTTGTTGTAACCCATTCTCTTAACTTGTAAAAATGAATTCTTTGCACAGCAATGCTCTTTCCACATGCAAGAGAAACAGAGTTTGAATTTGTCATCCTGAATTTTCTTGCCCTTTTGTGTTTTCCCTTCTAGACATTTTTCTTATTTTTCTTTTTTTCCCTCTTTAAAATAGTGTTATTTAGCAGAAGAAAAGCAGAATCACAGACTGTCCACTCAATCTTTTCCCCATTAAAACAATATGGTGGAGTAGGCTGGGAGAAGGCCATCTTACAGGCTGCCATGAATTATATGAATTTCCAAGGCAATTTTGACCATGAAAAACAAGAAAAATTGGCCTACAGAGACCTATGACCTGCAACAAAGAAATTGCTTCTCAGATCAGAATTTGTTTAGGCTCTCAGAACATTAAACAGTGCAAATTGCAAGTATTTTTAATCTTGGGTTTGTGTACAAACTCCACTTTCTGTAGAGAAAAAAAAAAGCTGGTGTACAGAGATACACTGATATTCCACCCCCCCCCCCCCCCCCCCAATTAAGAATATAAAATGAGTTCTTCTGAAAAAACACGTTTTTGAAACTAAGTTACTTTGGGAAATTTTTTGTTTTGTTTTCACGGAAAATATTTTTTCACTTGGAGCTAGGTACAATTATTCACAAATTTTATTGTGAAATTTGGAATAGACCAGCTCGGAAACACTGCAAAAGTTGAGTTATAAGCATGGACATTAGCTTGAATTACAACACTTTCACTGTTAGATATTGCTGCCTTTTCCTTTGTCTTCAGAATGTCATTGTTTGTGGCAAGTCCCCTCATAGAACAGAAAAACTTTGCAGCCCCCAGTTAATTCTAAAGACAATCCTGACTATCCAAAAGTTGAACACCTTGTTCCTCTTGTATAGAGAGACCTAGGAAAGAAGTCTTTGTGGCCCTAAGGACAGAGAAGGATTTCACTGGAGAGTTATATTTTATAAAGGTAAGAGGATAGATTATAAATCCAGGTGTTATGGAATTCCCTATTTGAAAGATAATATTGTTGCACTAATGACAGCTTATTTGTGCCCATCGTGTATCATCAGTCTTGGATAATAGGTTTTGAAGAGAAATAATATGGTATACGCCATAGCAGATCAGATCATTCACTCATCTGAATTCCTGTGACACAGCTAATACCTGTTCTAAGACAGATAATAAAATTTGAAACTAAGCGAAGTAGTCTGCAATGAATTATCTAAATATAACAGCAGCATGGCAAAAAAGATGATTTTAAACAAAAGCATTTTTTAAACCAATACTTTATCTTTCTCTTGCCTAAAATGCCAAACAAGGCTGGATTTAGAATATCTTAAAAACATCCAAAAGCAACATGTTCTGGGGCTTGCTGCAATAACCAGGATTTGCAGGAAGGAAAACTTTGAAGGGGCATGAGACAACTTGAGAGGTTTGTTTTTTTTTAAAGTATGATATTTCAGCAATTAANTGAAGAGAAATAATATGGTATACGCCATAGCAGATCAGATCATTCACTCATCTGAATTCCTGTGACACAGCTAATACCTGTTCTAAGACAGATAATAAAATTTGAAACTAAGCGAAGTAGTCTGCAATGAATTATCTAAATATAACAGCAGCATGGCAAAAAAGATGATTTTAAACAAAAGCATTTTTTAAACCAATACTTTATCTTTCTCTTGCCTAAAATGCCAAACAAGGCTGGATTTAGAATATCTTAAAAACATCCAAAAGCAACATGTTCTGGGGCTTGCTGCAATAACCAGGATTTGCAGGAAGGAAAACTTTGAAGGGGCATGAGACAACTTGAGAGGTTTGTTTTTTTTAAAGTATGATATTTCAGCAATTAAGGGGGCTTTTAATTTATGCATTCATATTTATATATTATTAATATGTTTTTCCTCATGAGGCAGGTACAGAGCCTCAAAATAATATGTCTTTTTCCCATTGCAGAATAGTACTTTTAAATAAAAAATAAAGGGAAATAAGATTTTATAGTTTTAAGATAATTAATCATATTACAGATATTTTCAATTTCCTCAAAAGTCAGGTAAACAATTTAGGCTACAGCTTCTGGAATAAAAAAAAATCATTATTTTACAGCTGATATTTATAGGACATATGGTGCAGCTGACATTTCTTTTTCCAAAATTACTTGCTAATATTTTCAGAGGGATGAATTACTTTTCCATATCTCAACCATTACAACTGCACCGAGAGATAGATATGCTTGTTTCTGTTGTGCTTTTCAAGGAATATGTGTACCATGAATTTTTTATGTACAATATCGTGCTGTCTGAAAAAACGCTAAAATTACTGGAGTCTTTGGATGAAGTGTTATAGCACCACAACAAGAAGTCATTCTTTATAGCTAAAATATACTCTGAGGTAAATACCATCATTAATTTTCTGTAGGTTAAATTACTGTGCAATGTTTCCACACAAAACTTAGAAAAAAAAAATCCCTGTTTTATTCTTCATTGTAGCAATTTCATGCCATAACTCCACTATAATGCACACTGTGGAGTCCAGATTTTTTAAAACTCTATCAAAACTACAGATCAAATTAAGGGTCTATTCTCAAGAGTACAATTTAGGTATATAAAATCTCAAATGTTTTAACACTTACTTTCAGTATCTACAGAATTTCTGAGAAATACTGAGCAACTGAATTGCTGTCTCTTACCTCTTCGAAGCACTTCTTCAGTATATTCACGTTAGTGGATGTGATAAAAGTGAAAATTCTGCTGCTTCATCTTCTAAAAATTTAATACTTCCATCACTTCTGGGGTTTTTTCCCTTATGGAAGCATTGGGGTTTATGAACTGAGTCCTCTTTATTAAGAAAATGTGTGAAGATCTCTTAACACCTGTGGGTCTACTATGAAAGTATACTGGGTCAAAAAAAAAGATGAGATACAGAAACTTGGAAGTTTCTGGCTGTTTGATATTATTGTGCAGAGAATCTAGGAATTTTGCCTACTTCACCTTCTCTGATATGAATTTCACTTATGAAGAGTAAATGTAGATCTGTAAATGCATCTCAGGTCGAAGCTCCAGGTACACTTAGATATAACTAGTTATATTTCTCAGGAAAAGTTTTCCAATTTACAGGGGGGCTTTTTAATGTAAGTTTTGAAACTGCAACTCTTAAACTGAGGCATTAAAAACTGAAATTACACACTGATAGTCAATTGACAAGCCAACCATAACCAGGAGATATTTATCTAAAGATTAAATTCAGTTTCTTAATACCACTCCAACATTTTAAGTGATTTATGTGTCTGAGATATCAAAACTTCTACTTCAGGATTACAACACCTGTGACCTTCAGAGCTGCTTGACCTTCAAAGCTACTTCACTTCCAGACTGAAGATATCAGTATCATCACCTCAGTGCTCGAGATTAAAATCTCATTTCTGGCATCATGATCCATGACAATGCAGGGGTAAAATCTGTAGGTTTGGATGTGATAATACTGGGAATGTAATTATTTTATGTGTATATTCTACATTTTCTATTTGGCACATCTCTTTTCATACAGTTTTGTTCTTCTTCAGCTTGGTCAGCAATGTCAAAAAATCCAGGAAATAGGCTCCTCAGGAATTACTTAACATAGCGAAATGGGGTTTATAACTTCAGAACATGCAAGAAAGCAGGTAGCAATATGATGTCCTAGAAAACTAAAAGAAGTACTGCCTGTGTTTCTTGCCCTTGGAGTACTTTCCTTATCTCCCACACCATTCTATTAAAGGAATAATAGAAAACCCACACATAAATGGTAGTGTATGACACACAAGACATGACATGATTAAATTCCAATGTTATTGTCAAAAGTGTATAGAAAGTAACTTTTTCTGTCTCTCAAATGATGCTTATTTTCTTGCTTGTAAACTGAACAAACGATCAACAGGGGATTACAGTAACTGAAGAAGAACAAAGAACTTGTACCTTGGGGTTTTGAGTAAGAGAAGAAAAGAAATGGAAAGGAGAGATTTGTAACAGTGTCATAAAATACAATAAATTCTTCACTATCACCACCCCAGTTCTGTCAAACAAAAGTTCAGGTTTCATTTTCACAATGCAGTGTATTAGGTGCTCTTTTTTCACTCTATTCAGTTCTGCATTATTTTCAGTTAGAAATCCTACTGCTTTATAGCTGGTATGTTTGTATTTTAGTAAGTAATATATTATTATTTTGTTGTTGTTGATATTATTTTTATTTATCTATATTTCCAGTCTGCTTTTTAATAATTTTGTTGAATAACAGTTTTTACTAGATTTAGAAGGAGCAAACATTTGGACCTTACAGTCTTGTACTTTGTTTTGCCTACTAGATTGTAAGAAAAACTGATCTTTGAAGGGCAACACAACGAAAAGAGAATTACACGCAGTTGGTGCTGTTCTTTACAACTTTTTGATATTAAGGAGACACATTTACAAAGACAAGTAGTTGCTGAAAACTAAATACAACCAGTTGGTGTTTCCAGTAATTTTCTTTTAGTCTAGATGATGAAGTTCTGCTTGATGTCTACATTAGCTTAATGCCTGAAGAAAGTTTCCGTGGAGGTTTCAGTGTAAAGAATATACTATAGAGTTATGTAAACATTTTCTTCTGCCTACCTATTTACGAAAAACAAGTTGAAATTTCTCAGTCCAAAACTTTTGCACATTGTAGTCAAATCAATTTTCATTCATTTAGGAATGCATGTACTTTTGTTAATTTTAACACGTTTCCATCTCAAGAAGTAAGTGTTTTGACAAACATGACCTTTCTCCATGCTCAAGTGTACTCTCCCTCTTCCTGCTCAATGTGGACTCTTCTTGATAAACTCACTAAAATAGATCATATTTTTCCATCATCCTTCACTTCCCTTTAAGTTCATCTAAAATTATGATACATCATATTCAGCAAGTAAAAATTTCTTTAAGAGCAGGAATAAGTGAACTTTTATGAATCTTTTTCACATATTAGTGGAAGTATTGGCTTAAGTGTATATTTTCAGTTTGTTAATGTCTGTTTATTGGCTTTGAATATCCGAAGAGTGCTGGCTGATTCACAGATGATGAGTGTTTGCACCTCATGTTTGGAAAAAACAGCAATTTAAAATAACATTATATTTCAGTTCTCCAGAACTGAATCAAATTTTTTCTTCCTTGACTTAAAATAAAACCTTAAAAAAATTGTATTTTTGCCAAGTCATTAACACTCATTATCAAAAGTGTGGTATGTAAGTACTAGCGAGATGATTCATGGCAACACAAACCTTATTACATCAGTATGGACCCATAATTGATTTAGTTAATGGTACCATCTGCTCATTTCCAGTGTTTTCCTTCCAATTAGAATGACACATCATGCATTTTATACTATGTTTTTTTCTCTTTTACCCCACCATTTGTTCTGAATTACCTTTTTCTCTTTACATCCATTATTGTAATAATACCTTTTTGCTTTTGAGGAAATTAAGTTTTGAGAGAGTTGGTTTGGCTCTCAGTATTTGTCTTTCCAACCGATAAGTGATTCTCTTGTGGTGACAAAATGCTGTTACTTAATGCAGAAACCATCTAGTACTCTCTTCAGTTATAAACCTATCATGTGGCAGGTCTCAAGAAAAATAAGTCAATAATATTAATTTTCCATATCCTGCCAAAAAAATCTAGAAACTGAAAGGGGAAAAAAAATAGGAATAGAAAATTACAGCCTATTTCAATAGTTAGCATATAATCATAGATAGTATATCAACTTCAGCCAGAGCTGACAATAGTATCTGAACTGTAAGTTATAAAACTGGGAATATCTTAGCGAAAAATTTTTAACATCTTGGGATGAAGAGAAGACATTCATTAAAAACTACCTCAATATAATTTCAGTTACTTTTCAACATGTAATTCCTCTAGCCTCTCATTTAAGGACAAACATTTAGAAGCCACCACAAGCAGTCATACATGTCAAATACACTTTAATGAGTCCTACCTCTAAGTTGTTTTCTCGAGCACCAGTACATCTTGGGATCTATTAAACAGAAGCTACTCACCAATCAACACTGTGTGCCTTAATTTCAGCAATAACAAATCAGTATTATAATGGCATTCGAGGTCCGTATAAATTTATGAATTCAATTTTAAGCATTGTTCTGGCATTTTGCTACATGTGTTTTTGTCATTAGTGTTATGTCATTCATGATACATGCATATATATATATATGTATAAAAGACATCTACCTCCTGTCTTCATAACAGCGCTATTGAAATTCCAACATGCAATCACAGCCCTAAAATTTTTGCAAGAAATAAAAACACACAAGGTTGTGCAGGGAGAATTTCTAGGGCTTAGTCTTTGAATAATTGTGGAAATATTAATGTAATGCATAGAGTATGCCAATTATGAACAAACATTGAGCAAAAAACCTTTTTGCTTATATTGATATATTATACTGGAATAGAGTTGATTAATTACAACGTGTAAAGTAATAAAAGTAATTTATCATGGTATAATAACTATTCAGGTGCATATGCCTTATTTAAATGAATAAAAAACAACAAGAGCCATTAGAGCATCGCTGTTCATTTTAGGATACATAACCAAGCATATTTTATGAAAGGCTTGAGAAAATAAATACCAAAAGTTGTGAAACTAAATGTAAAAAAAAAGATTATATTTTGCACTTTGTTTTCGCCAAGATTTATTCTTTAAAAGAAGAAATGAAAGAGTAATCTAATAAAGGAAGGGCACTAGTTTTTACTGTTAAACTTTAAGAAAACTCTGAATCTTGGGGACATACTGAAGTTGAGGAACGTAATTCGGATGGGTAGAGTTGATCGGTTGGGGTCATCTGTCCCATCTGCATCCCCTCCCAACTTCTTGTGCACCCCTAGCTCACTCACTGGTGGTATGAGGGACAGAAAAGGCCATGATTTTGTGTGAGCACCACTCAGTAATAACAAAAATATCCTTGTGTTATCAACACTGTTTCCAGCACAAATCCAAAGCATAGCCCCATACTGGCCACTATGAAGATAATTAACTCCACCACAGCCAAAATCAGCACACAGAGGCAATCACTCACTGCTTCCCAAGGTAGACTGATGCCCAGCCAGTACCTGAGCAGAACCTTCCTAAAATTCCTTTTTTTCACCTTTATTGCTGAGTATGACATTATAATGTACAGAATACCTTTGCAGTTATTTCAGGTCTTTTATTGACTTTGTCCTCTCCCAGCCTATTCACTGTGACAGGGACAGACTGAGAAACAGAATGACAGAATTATAGAACCATGAAAATTGAAACACACCTCCAAGATCATTGAGTCCAACCTTTGACTGAACACCATAGCACTAAGAGTCATGGTCAGTCATTTCTGGAACACTTCCATGGGTGGTGACTCCACAACTTCCTCAGGTAGCCCATTCCAGTGTGTGACAACTTTTTCAGTGAATTTCTTCTTAAGGCCCAAACTGAACCTTCCATGGCTTGAGGTCATTCCTTCTTGTCCTGTCATCTGTTGTCCGGAAGAAGAGGCTGACCCTCACCTGGCCACAACCTCCTTTCAGGTAGTTGTAGAAAACAACAAGGTCTCCCCTGAGACTCCTCCAGGCTAAATACCCCATCTCCCTCAGCTGTTTCTCATATGACTCACTCTCTAGACCCTTTACCAGCTCTGTTGCCATTCCCTGGATGCGGTCCAGCACCTCAATGTCCTTTTATAGTGAGGCGCATTGAACACAAGATTTGAGGTGTGGCCTCACCAGTGCCAGGTACAGGAGAATAATCACTTCCCCAGTCCAGCTGGCCACACTACTTCTGATACAAGCCAGGATGGCATTGACCTTCTTGGTCACCTTGGCACACTGCTGGCTTCTGTTTAGCCAGCTGTCAACCAACACCCCCATGTCCTTTTCCACTGGGCCACTTTCCACCCACTCTGTGCACAGCCTGTAGCGCTGCCTGGGGTTGTTGCGACTAAGGGCAGGACCTGGCACTTGGCTTTGTTGAACCTCATCCAGCTGACCTCAGCCCATCCATCCAGCCTGTCCAGATCTCCTGCAGAGCCTTCCTACCCTCCAGCAAACCAACACTCCCACCCAACTTAGTGTCATCTAAAAATTTACTGAGCATGCAGAAGGCGCTGATGTTTTGCAGGCACTTTTCACAGTGCTATCAGCAATGTTTTGGTCAAAAATCTAAAACGCAGTACCTTAGGAGTTGCTATAAGGAAAATTAACTCTATCCTAGGCAGATCCAGTACACCAGGCTAGCAATTAGCTTTTAGTATATTGATTTCATCCAATCCCCTGCAGTTACCAGTAGGGCTTGCTACCTCACAATATTCTGAAAGTGTCTGTCTGTATATTTGTTCCCTTCTGTACTTAATTTTATTAGGAAATACTGACCACAATTTAATATGAACATAGAGACTGGATGAGAAGTGGATCATTAATATTAGGATGTCACCTGCTGTCTACATTAAACAGGTTTTGGCCACAAATTTGTGATATTTGGTCCCAGAGCTTGAGTTTTTAATACAGGCTATGTGAACTTTACTGAAAGTGATTAGTCAGAATATCTGACACAATCTGATAAACCAGATGGTAAGAGCAAACATGGAGACAGGGAGCAATGGAGACAGTAACATGGGGCAAGAGAGTTCTGAAAGGAGATTAGGTAAGGTGTATGTTAATTAGGGTAAAAGTGATTAGCAGAACACAATAATTAAGAGACACAATTTTGAAGGGCATATAGAAGGCAGATGCCCTGAAATTATTTGACAGACTAATGGGCTGAAAAACAAAGGGCATGAACCAAAGCTAAGAAAAGATTGGTCAGCAAGGGACTTCAGGATAAATTGCTTCACACAAAAGGTAATTAATATGTAGCACTACAAGCTATTAGGTGAGGAAAAACAAATGCTAATATATCTGAAATATGCTAATATATCTGAAAAGAGAGAGATAAAGTGGATGAGCTGGGTAGACTAATTCTGTATATTACCTCTGCCATCAGAATGGTGGTAAAGCATCACTTAAACTAGCAGGATAATAAATGAAGTTGTTTCAATAAGACTTACAGTGTTAAGCACCTAAGGAAAAAAACAAATTTAGTAGTATGGTTCTCAAAAAACCCCCAAAAAACCCCC
>VYZQ01062518.1:12361-22670 GCA_013400655.1 Mystacornis crossleyi | reverse complement strand
TGGGCGCTCCGCCCGCTCGCCCCCCACTGCTCCCTCCGCAGGCCGGAGCCGGGCCGGGCCGGCGGAAGCGCAGCCGCGCTCCTGCTGTGCCTACGGAGCCACGTCCCGGGGCTGCCGGTCCCACAGGGAGGCTGGCAACACGGCCGAGCCCGTGTTTGATTCTGCCGTGAGTCTCTCCTTCGATTCCGCTCACTCCATTCCTAAGAGAGATACTGGTACAACTTGAAGGTTTTCAATTACGGAAAATATTATCTGCCTGGAAGGACTGTTCTGCGGGTATTTAAAATTAAACAAACCGAAAAAGACTGGATATTCACAGCTTGCCTAATGGTGAATGAAAAATGAAAGAAGAATAAATGAAGACTGAAGAATAAATAAATTAGGAATATAAGAAAATACATGCACCAACTGCTGAAAGGAATTATTTACTGTGGTGAATGCAAGTATGAATGACAGGGGAAAAAAATGTGGCAATGCAGACAACTACAACATCTAGGAAAGAAACTGCAAAACAGTCTCCAGAGGAAAAGAACCAAGTTCCAATATTCAAAATTCTTCAAAGCAAGTGTAAGCAAATAAAATGTTTAAATGATGAGAAGAAACGTTTTGCACAGAAAGCATCCTGTACAAAATATAAGAACCCTCCAATGACAGAGGGCTGTCTGGATAACCCAAGGCAGCTTGTCTAACACCTATTTGCTGATTACAATTTGATTGAAAATAAGTGCATTGCAGACTACCCAAATGCAACTGAACACCGGTTATTTGCTAAGTCCTTAGGTTAATCCCTCTTAAAATAATGCTGTTGAATAACCTCAGAACTTAAAATATCTACATACAGTAAACTAGAGCACTCAGAAATTCAAATACACTTACGCTGCATATTTCAAAGTTTAGAACACAACTCTTGAAGAGGAAAAATGTATTTTTACCATTATTACACTACTTCAAAGTTCCTAATTTGATGCTTCTCACATCAGAAACACACTGGAAATGTATAATGTTCCTTTAAATGGGAATTTACAAAAAGAATTCATGGCATATACCCAATAACTTAGTTCAACATAATTATTTATTTTACGGCATAGCTTGATTGAATATCTGGAAGATTTGAAAAGAAAGAAAAATAAATCAAGCTCTGTAGAATAAAGGGTGATGCTAAGTAATTTTTTTTCTAACATAATGAGATCATACCATTAAGGCTCCACTGCTTGCAACTTACAAGTAATTTTCGTGCTTTATGGGATATTGTCCTTCATTCATACACACACTCCATTATGCATTATAGATAACGTATATAGGGGACTAAATGGAAGAAATTGCAATACGCATTTCCACAAGATAATGGAACGGATATATGATACAAGGGAGACTCAGCATGGATGAAGAAATCCGCTTATCAGGCCCTGCACAGTATTCCAGCTATTTATGTAAAGTTTAAGCATTGTTATCTGGAGAAGGGGGGAAGAAGGGGGGACTCACAGCGGAACAAGGTTATTCATTTGCTTCAGTAAGCCTCTGTGATAAACCCTTACTCACATTCCCCACATCCATAACTTTCAAAGACTTGGCTTCACTGAGACTCTGGGCTCTCTTTTGAAGTTTTACTAACAGTAAGAACGATGTCGTTGATGCCATTACTACATAATATTGTAAAGGTGCAGGACTGAGTGGGAACAGAAGTGGGAAATTTGTAAAGGATATATTTAAATAGAAGCAAAGATATTTTACCACTAAAAAATCCATAATCCTGTTAAGAGTTCTCTTTATTGTCAGCTATCCACAACTCCAAATTCAAGTTCTCTTGCTGAGGAATAAATAAAGAAACCTCCTCTCTGGAACAATACATACTATTCAGCTTTTCTTATCACAGGAGAGGTTTAATCCAAACCATTTTGGATCTCCATTCCCTCCACTGGATTTAATAATATCTGGAAAAGGCTTCTGGAATTTAACCTCATCTCACAGGTTTAGCTAAGACAAGAATCACTAAAATTTAAAGACTGAACCTGCCTTTGTACATGAGTTATTACTCAAGGGATGTTTTCTTGGCAAATTCCTGGGTCTCTTTTCCAGCAGATAGTAATTTCCATTTTAATTCCCAGTACTTCATTCTGTAAATTTCAAAGAGCTCTTCAGTACTGAAACAATTTTTGGGGATGAAGGGAATCTACAAGTGAAGAACTAAACCCTAAAGGTCTTATCTGTTTCGGTTGACCAGAACAACTTCATCAGCAGGCAGCATAGCACATACATGTTCCCACTTTTCACTGCACTTTTCTCAGTAACATTTCTCAGTTTCTCACAAAACTCCAAAGGAAAATTTCAAAGCAATGGCAAAACGTGACAGAATGCTTAGCAACTAAATTTAACAGGGCTTCACAACGTACAGAAAAGAGCATTTCTTAAACACTGACTGCCAGCATCTCGACTTTTCATACCTGGTTTATGACCTTCACAGACACTCTGATACATGTACCAAAGAGCATGTGACCTTATGATGTCATCCAGTGTCCAAAACATGGGATTATCTTCTTCTTACAATTTGTGTGCACTGAGGAGTTTTGCTACTGATATCAGCAGTTCTCCTTTACAAGCCTCTTGAATCAGCAGTCACTCTCCACGGTTCTTTTTATAAATGTTGTCACGTACAGACAGGTTTAAGGAAACTCCTGTCAACAATGTCTCCCCTCTTCTCCATGCTTGGGTTTTCAATTGCAATGAGTTAACATCCCAACGATAACAAAACTTAATTAAAAATATAGGCATTGTCAACAATAGACACACATCCATCACTAACTTCTGAACCTTCCAAACCCCCTGCCACTTTAAAATAACATTAGGAGAAAAATTCAAAAGGACAACAAAATTTATAGCATATAGTGAAGCAAATGATCCCGAACAAATAACTCCTTCATTTAAAAAAACAAAACAAAACAAAAAACCCCAGCAAAATAAAATCAGCTCTTCCACTGGTTTCTCAATTGTTGGTGTGAGCTGTGGTGGCATTGGGGACTCTCAGGTAGCCAGATTGAATTCACATACAGCCATGACTAGCACTCAAAACCAACAAAAACTCCCAGAAGATGATTCTAGCTTCAGATTACATATATCTCCATTATAAAAACTAACACAAACACAGGGAAAGAAAGAAGCATAGATGAAAAAACCAGATATCTCTATAAGCCAAGGTTAACAAGGTATACATAGAACAAATGAAAGCCCTTGAAAAATACCATGATAATAACATACACTGGTACATAAACCTTTTGGAATAAGGAAATGCTGTATTTCATGAAAAGAAGTCTTTTAAAAGCAAAGAAACTGCCTTAAAGCTGCATGTTCCATGATTTTGAGGGTCCCTATGTCATAGTGTCTTTCAGGGTCAGAAATCCTAAACAGAAGTAGTTAAACAAAAGAGACAGCAGTTGAGAAGACCTTTTTCATCTTCTTGCATCCATGCAAGACTTCCTTCTGGGAAAGCTACATCCCTACTGATGGCAACAAACCAACAGTTAGAAGTAGGTTAGGTGAACCTCAAGGGATTATAATTTGTCATTGTCTAAAAAAATGAATAAATAAAATCTTAAATACAGGTGCAATTAGAATTCCAAGCAATGGTAACCAAAACATTCAAAAACAGGTGCAGATAGTTACTTTTCTCAACTGTAATCTTACCCCTGGAAACTGGGTCCCAACTTACCTATTGCCCATGGACACAATGTTCAAAAGCATTTCAACCCTCTACACAGTGCCTCCTTTCAAAATCTTCACCTTACAGAAGATTCTGATTTTCAAGTGGTTTTGTCACCAATCCAAAAAACATCTGTGTATATCCCAAAGCAACCCTGGAGCTTTATTTTATGTAGTCAGAGTACTCGGAGATACTGGCCTGTAAATATTAAGCCTAGAGGAAGGTCACAGTCTTGCATACACAGGGCTCCATCAATTTACAACCTGAAGACAATTCTGCTTTTTGCCCCTCCTCCCCCTCCTGCCCCCCCAGTGCAGTACAGAGCTACTTGTGTTTCCTCTCAGAGCAAGGTGATCAAAATATGGGACTGGTGGAAACAAGAATGATCAATTAACAAGACCAGATAGATGCCCTTCAGGCTTCCCTAAATGACTCTGCACTTCCAAGCTGAGAGGAAACCTCATTCTAACCCCGCACTGAGTTGGGTGGTGGGAGGTGAAGCAACAGTTCCAACACAGAGCACAGCTGCCAACAGCAGAACCTGAAAGCCAAAATGCAACTCAGTTGGTGCCGGAAGAATGACACAAACAGCCTGAGATCTTCCTGATGTGATATAAAAGAGCACTTAATAAACAAAAACATCACAGGCAAAAAGATGCAGATTGGGCATCTCCCCTGCCAACACTTAATGTAACCAACAGCAAGTATTGTTTTAAAAACATATCGCTCCAACATTTCAGAAGGAAGCAGGACTGCAGAAAATAGAGACTGCACAAAGTAACCCAATGGACACGTGGATCTTTTTAACCTCTTAGATAAGGATGAGAGATTTGGGGGGCAAATAATTTGTTCACCCTGACTTGAATGCAGTTCACTGAACAAGTCTGCATCGTTTGTGAGCCCTGAGAACAAATCTGAATGTCCTGTTTATGTATAAATTTATAAACAGAAGGCTTCCCAAAAGAGCCAAGGAGAATGCCACTCAGCCTGAAGATAGCTATCACAAGCTCTTCTATTTTTTGTAATAGCTCCAGCATGAATTATTATGTTGGCCTCCTCAGAAAAAGCCACAAATTCAACAGATATACAACCATCCCATAGCATTGACTAGATTTGTAGGAACAGAGCAGAGATTACCTGCACACAAAGACTTATCCCTACACCTCTATCCTGTCTCTCCACCACAAGGTAAAGTGAGACAACTCCATTCACAGCATTATCCCAGTAGAATCATAGAATGGCCTGGGTTGGAAGGGACCTTAAAGACCACCCAGTTCCAAGCCCCCTGCCACAGGCAGGGACACCTTCCACTAGACCAGGTTACTCAGAGCCCCGTTCAACCTGACCTTTAACACTGCCAGGGATGGGGCATCCACAGTTTCTCTGGGCAACCTGTGCCAGTGCCTCAGCACCCTCACAGTAAAGAATTTCTTCCTAGTATCTGATCTAAACCTGCCCCTTTGAGTTTGAAGCCATTTCCCCTTGTCCTGTCACTATATGTGCTTGCAAATAGTCTCTCTACAGTTACTACCATTATTGACTAATAATTATTATTATTACCAATAACAGGAAAGCAAAGAGAAAAAGACCTGATCGATGACATGGGGGGAAAGAATTGCTACAAACAGACGGAGTATTTCTGATACTACGCCAGAACCATGAACAGGTCAACTTTGGTCACAACAAAAAGAAATCATGTCCTACAGATTTGCATCCATCAGGAAACTGCTCCCTTGTCAAACAGCCTTCACGCAGTGCTGCAGAACAGCACTACAAAGGATGATCTCATTTCTGAAGCAAGATCACTCCTACTTGACATAGCCTCCGAGGCTGCCAAAATGAGCAAATCCAGGATCAAAATTCCTGCTTCTGCACTAGTTGGCCTGTAATTAATCACATTCCAGTATTTGTACCAACTTCTTGTTTTAAGTTCTGTTCACTTTAATTCTGCCTTTTTCACAAATATTTCAAATATTTTCTCTCTCAATCTTTGTTTCCCTCTTAAATACAGTAAAAAGCAAAGCAAACCACTATAAATCTAGCAATTATAATATAAAAAACGTTGTTAAAAGCCCTCCATACTTAATAATAGAAAGTATTTACCAGGCCTTTCAAAGACTGAATAATGCAGGGTGTTAAGCCATCTGTGAAAGGTGTGAAAATTTAAATTTGATTCACTAACATAGCAAGACAACAGACAACATCAGATTTCTAAGCCTTTGTGTCTTTACATATTTTGAAATTTCATACATAAATAATTCCTTTGTTTTCCCATCACAAGGCACTGAAAGATTAGATACAATGTATTTTTATTCAAGGCATGTCCCCTTACTTATTACTTACTACCTTCCTTAGGAAAAAAAATTAAAATAGGAAAAAACATACTGCTACTGTACATGGCCAAATTAAAAATAAAAATTGTCAGTGTTTATTGAGGGACTTGGTATTGGGGGTGGGGGGAGAAGGCTGAAGCACAAAACACCCAAACTACTCCAAGATGTTACTTACAAAAACCAGCAACGAAGAAAACACCCATTAGAACAATCCCTAAAAATTGCACCAACTGCAGTGTGTGCCTCCTCACATTATCCAGTAATATCCTGAGTCCAAAATATCTTGAGGCAAGTAAGGTATAGAACCTCATATCATCCTTAATTTCATTATATTTACTTCCTACAGCTTCCACACCAGCCACCATCAACCCACAAATCCAATTCAAAATAATTTTTAATTGAGACACCCATCTCATCTTTATAGCATTTCCTGAACAATTACTAGTTGGTATTTGCCCTTGTGTGTATTTCTGTAGATCACTCGCAGGTTATGCCTCTGCTCCCTCTCCTTTTGGGAGGCCTGGTATGTTCCTAATCAGCTCCATTGGGTTTGTGCAGCCAGGCTTTGGCAGCGAGGGGACGACAGGGCTGACTCCTGTGAGAAACCGCCAGAAGCTTCTCCCATGTCCCACAGAGCCAGTGCCAGCCGGCTCCAGGACAGATGCGCTGCTGGCCAAGGTTGATCCCATCAGCAACGGTGGGAGCTGCTCTCTGATAACTCTGACCTACGTTGGAGCAGTGCAGGAAGAACTGCAGTCCATAGGGAACTCTCAAGTCAGAGAAGTTTGTGGAGGACTGTCCGCTACGGCAGGGACCTCATGCTGGAGCAGGGGGAGAGTGTGAGGAGTGCTCCCACTGAGGAGGAAGGAGCGGCAGAAGTAACCTGTCACAGCCCCTATTCCCTGTCCTGCTGAGCTACTGGAGGGGAGGAAGTAGAGAATTCAAAAGTCAAACCCAGAGAGAAGGGAGGGGTGTGGGAAAGGTATTTTTAAGACCTGTTTTGATTTTCCAATTGCCCTACTCTTATTTGATTTGCAATTAATTAAATTAATTTTCCCCAAGTCAAGTCTGTTTTGCCTGTGACAGTAATGGGTGAGTGACCTCTCCCTGTTCTTATCTTGACCCATAAGCCTTTCATTATATTTTTTCTCCACTTCTCCATGAGGAAGGAGCCAAGGAAAGGCAGAGAGAGCAGTGTTGGTGGGCACCTGCCATCCAGCCAGAATCAACCCATCACAAAACACCTTTGAAAACTGGGAAATACTCAAATCTAATATGCTACCTTAACCCATTTTAGAGAAAAGCAGCATGTTACAACAGCTGACCTGCTTGCCGGTAACACTGCAGTGTTACTCCTTTCTCCAGGAGAGATGAAAAAAAACACATTTGAAATAAATGGATACTCCATGTAGATACTAAGAGATATCTAACAGACAGATTAGATAATGGACCTTTAACAGATTAAGGTTACAGTGCTGACATATACCAAAAAGTGATAAAGAATTTTTAGGAGGATTAAAATATTCCCGAAATTACATACAGAAAGAGTTATCTGAAATAATACAGCAGATTATTCTTGCCTAAATACCATAAATACTTCCCCGCTATTTGGATAAACAGCTCTAGGGATAGTTTTCAAAACAACAATTTTAGTAGTCTGTATTTGTTTTGAATATTTAGGATTTAAAAATAGGGATATCTTAGAGTGAAATACAACTTCTGTGGTTATTCTCAGCATTGTTTCAGGGATTGCTTTTAAAGAACTCAGTATTTACTGGGAATCATTTAATAAATACCAGTTAATCTCATTTCTCCTGGTTAGACATCAAAATCCCTATGGCATACATTACAGACCTCAGAGTCTCAATGGCTTTCCACAGCCACCTGTAACTGCTGTAGGCGAGCTTTTACACCTAGGGCTGCAACTTCAAAATCCTTCTCTAGAAAAATCAAAGGGTTTCCTTAATTTTCATTAAATTAGAAAAAATCTTCAGATAAATAGAACATCAAAATAATCCTCCTGCAATCTCCTAAACATGACACTGCAGATTATATTACACTTCTCAATCCCACCCTTCAGGGATTCTAGTAATGAAGGGATGTTACAGAGAATATCTAACTCCTGCACCTTTAGTTTTGATGGCAAGGCTTCAATAAAGAAAAATAAAAACCTGGACAAAGGAGAAAATCACAGCCAAATCCTCCAGAGCAGTACTTGGTCACGGAAAACACAGCTTTATTTGTGTGAAATGCAATTACCAGAAACTCACATGAAACCAGTTGTACTGGATAAATGCATCAGTTTTCAATTTAGTCACTGAAGTCTGTGTGACTGACAGAAATCTCTCTTAGGATAAGAACAGGAAGACACAGCCAGGACTTCAGTCTTCACATTCCACTGAAGGAATGCACAGATCAGAACAGGACACGGATTCAGGCAGTGGAGGCTTTATTCCTACAGTTACTCTGTGTGATGTGGGTCAGACCAAGCTAGACTTAAATTTGCAGGTAAACTGGTGCAACAGGAATAGATCACCAGACTGAAGTAGTTACTGTCAAGCCCCTCATGTCCACACTATACAAGACAATTAAGTCATTTCATTTCACTGTACCTTGGTCAGTACCCAAAAACAACTGTCACCAATACATAAATGGTTTGCAGCTCTCTGCAGGTTCAGACTCTCATTCAGACCCTCTAAAACCCTATTAAGAGTTGCAAAATGGTCCTAAGTAATACCTCATTTATGCCTGAGTATCTTGAGATTACTGAAGGAAAAGTACTAATCAGTCCTATGGTTGCATGTGCAGTTACATTTATTATTGTTTTATCTTCTAATCATGGTTAAGTGGTAGGTAAGAACAAATGTGACCATCATGACTTTTAAGTAAGATCATGACTCTTTAAACATGCACACCCCCCAGGAAAAATCACCATGTATGTGTTCAGACCATTTACATACAAGAATTACATCAAAAGGCTGGTTGGCTGTCAACTTCACAGAAAAGCTTCAATTTGAAAAAGCCTTTGCATCCTCTACATATACCTAGATCCAAACAAATCACTCCCAAACAAAATCTCCATGCCAGGCAAAGTTTACAGTTCCAGAGGCTGATTTTATACCTGTGAGCTTTCAACAGACTAATGAGAGTGATGCCCAATTTCACAGAGCAGTCATGGGGAAATTCAAGAAATTTCACAGGTTTATTCTCTAAGCGAGGAGCAAAGGGACAGAGGGGTTTGGTGCGCTACTCATACATATAGTGCTGATTTTTTTCTGCAGCTGTTTTAAGATGCAGCTGAAGGGAGTACAGAGCAAAATAACTTTGTGGTTGCAGAAAGCACATAGCACCTAGGTGACTTCTTTGGGGACATTATAATTGCCATACTAAATTGAGCCAGTGGTCCAGTCTGACAACAGTCAGTCTACCAATCAGAACAAGGAGCTAGAAACAAGCATTCACTGTGCTGTTCTCAATCCTCCTGTATTTGACTTTGTCCTGTCACCCACTGTTTCTGCATTTGAACACATTCCATCTCTTTTGTACATGCTAGCAACATAAAGCTCTTGGAGACTTCAAGGATGCCACAGATGAAAGTGGTATATGTGTATTTCACTAAAGAGGACAGAGTGCTAAGTAATACTGTGAACATTGTGACAGTAGTTTTATCAAAGTAGAGAGCTTTTGCAGAACTTCTAAGAATTGTAACATCGGATTTGTGTAATCTCCTCCATGATTCTGTACACAGCCACATATGCAGCTGAAAAAATTTCTTTGGTATTTTATCCTGCATTTTGGCAACTGCAATTTGCCAGAGAATAGATATAGGCTGCTCTGTAATTCTTATCCTGTAGCAGAGCAACAGAGATCTGTCCTGTTAATCACCGGGGCAGGGTAAAGTTCTTGTAAACACAGTGAAGAGCTGGAACGCATCTCTGTAGCCTATGTGGTGGGGAGAGACAACATTGCTTTTCATCAGCAAGAATTTAAATAAAATTCACTCCCCACAAACCCAGCAGAAACTCCTGAGACTGAAAGAGAAGAAGACTCTAACAAATGAGGGCATTTCTTGGGTGAAAAGCAAGCTTTCAGCTTGAAGGCAATTCCCCACCCCACCATCACAAATGTCTCAGAAGTTGACTGCTTTGCCTGATTCCAGTGCAAACTTCCACCCTTGTGATCACAAACATCTTTTGGCCGTACTGCATTATGTTGTCAGTATTCCATACTAAGGGACGTGGTAACTGCTTTGGTAGGGATTTCTCATTTTGTTCAGCTTTTT
>VYZQ01062517.1:0-29126 GCA_013400655.1 Mystacornis crossleyi | reverse complement strand
TTTCTGTTTGGTTCTGTTTTAACTTGGGCTGTGGTAAAGAAGATGGAAGGGGAGTGCTAAGGCCCATCCCGCCTGTTGCGCTGGGCTGGGGGTGTTTGTCCAGCCACCCTGGGACAAGGGAAGCGCAGGGACAGTGGCAGGGAAGAGGCAGCTCCCTGATCCAACAGCCACGGGTGATCCCTAATCGGTGTCTGTGTACCTCCTGCTCATCATCCCACCTTGGAACACCTGCCTGGGAAGTGCCCTGGAGGAACCAGGGCGGCCGCAGGTGGAGGCTGCAGCGTGGCAGAGCTGAGTCTGAGTCTGGGATGTCACATCAGGTCACTCCTCTGGCTGAGCTGCCAGCGGGACAATGACCAGAGAGGCTGTGCTGTGGCCCAGAGAAGTCCCCTTGCAGCCTTCAGGATCCCAGGGTTCGCCAGGGTCATGTGGGCAGCGTTTGGGTTTGAGACTTTGTTTTGGATCTAGTATTTCCTAAAGTTAGGCTGGGCTTTGCGGGGTGCTGTGGCCTCAGTCCAACCTCCCCTGAGATTGGCTGGACTATTTGCGTTCATTTTTTGGGGCTTTGGGTAAGGCCTTTCACTGGATTTTTCCCCCACTGAAGGCTGTGGTCTCTCAGCACATGGGCAGACAGGAAAAGGGGAGACATGAGCTGGTCTTAGGGGCAGAGAGGACCTGGGACCCTGTGAGAGTAACACTGTCCTACCTTCTTTATACCAGGGAAACCCCTTTCAAGGGCACTGGGGTCTGTCCTGGGTGGATTTCTTGCCTCCCTCTTGTGGCAGTAGTAGCAGGGATTTGTAACTCTCCACACTTTGGAAATGGAAACAAATTCCCAGCCCACAGGAGCAGCCTGATTTCATGGGTGAGTACCTTGGCTCTAAAGCCAGACCTTGTGAGGGGGAGGAGAGAGGGTGTTTAGTGCTTTGGCCAGTGCTCAGCCCTAAACAGCTAGAGGTGAGCAGATCTGGCTCTAAAAGCTTCCATTAGGCTTCTCTTGGCTGCTGCAAAACAGAGTGTTATTAAAACCCCTTACATTTTGGGTTTAAGTTGGGTCAGAGATTAGGTGAGGTCCAATGGGAGCTCGGCAGCAGCTGCAGCTCATGGGAAGGGGCAGGAGTGACGATCAGAGAGGCTGTGACACAGAGGGGTGATTTCTGTTACATTGTGCACCATTAGCTGAGATGGATGGGTGAATTCAGGGGCTGCAGGGATAGAGGGAGGTGTGCATTCCTCAGGTGCTGCCTGTGCAGTGTCTGCCTCTGGCACAGTCCCTGGACAGGATGGTGTGGGGGGGTATACCTGACCTCACCATTCTTCTCTTGGCTCATATCTGTCTTACCTCCAAATCTGACCTGCTGAATGCACGTGGTCTTGGAATGCATGGCTACTCCTATGGTGAGCTCAGAAAATATTCCCAAAGGTGCACAGCCTCTGGGAGTATCGGAATCTGTGTGCTGGTGCAGCAGGAGGTTGATGCCTCCACCTTTGCCAGCACAGAGACAGGAGTGGGTGGAGATAGGGGTGGGTGGCTGGGCTCAGAGAAGTTTTGGGAAGCAGGGCTACAGCTCCAGGTGAGATCCTGGTAGCCTAAAGTGCTCTTGGCATGAACTGCGGAGGTGTCTCCCAGCAGCAGTGTGTCACTTACAGCCTGGGGTAGGGTTAGAAGCCGAAGGGTCCACCTCTCCCCTCAGATCTCTGAAGCATAACTTTGCTGGGAAATTTTCACTGGAAGTTTTGCTTACATTGCCCAGAAGGAAGGGAAATCACCCTCTCTTGCTCTGGTTCATGTTTTGCCAAGTAGGGTGGTGATTTTCAGACAGTGTCTTCTGTTTTCAAGAGATATTTCTACCTTTCCTGTCTCCTCCCTCCCTCTCAGCTCTGGCCTAGAATTGTTTTTAGCAGTGTGTGACATTTGGCACAGCATCTGTCTGTTCTGCCCTGACCAGCACAGACAGATCAGGGGAGGAAAATGAAGCACTTGGCTTCACTCGAGTCTCCAGTTATACTTTCTAAAATGTTTTTATTTCCTTGTCTTCACCTTTGGCAACAGAAGAGGGGAAAACCAGTTCTCAGCCAATGGCCTTAACCTTTTCTCCATCTCCAAACCCTGTCTGCCCTTAGAGCACTTGGATTCAAGGCCACCAATTTCATCCAGAAACACCACAGAGGTGGTGATGGGGCTGCAGCTCCTCATCTGGGCACATCGCTCATTCGAGCCCCCCCTGCGCGGCAAACCTGGTATGTCCTGTTTGAAAGGGATTTTTGAACGTGATATGTCCTGTTCCCAAGGGATTTTCCACTTCCTTGTGATCACTTAACAGTCTGCTGTCCAGGTTCAACACCTGGAACCCACCTCTTTGGCAGTTTGGTTTGGAAAACAGCTCTGTGTGTGTGTGTGCACCACCCTGCCGTGAAGCACATCCTGTTGTGTGTGTGCGTACAAACCTTTGTGTTGTATTGCTGCAGTCTGGGAGGGGGAGAGAATCCAAGCTGGAGATGCCCCTTCCTTCGTTCCCTGCATTCACACCAAGTGTCCGTGATGTCTTTTCTGTGCCATTCCCACCATGCCATGCAGCTCCTGAATTCCTTTCCGGTCCTGGTTTCTCCTCAGTGCAAGGAATGTCTGGCTGGTGAAGTGCTGAGTGTGTGGTGTGCCCATCGTGCTCGGAGCCCCGAGCCCCTGCTCCCCCCCCTGGATAGTCATGTGGGCTCTTTGCTTTAAAATGAGGCACTTTTAGACTATGCTGGACCGTGCTTTAGCGCTTTTCCAAGTGTGGGTCTAGTGTTGAGCCGGGCAGGTCCAGCATAGGTGCCACAGCGTGCCACAGCCCTGACTTGCAAACACCTCCTGTCCTGCCTTACTGTGCCAGGCTGTGCAGTGCTTTTGTTCTGAGCCAAAAATGTCCAGCGAGCACCAGGCTGAGGGAGCAAATCCCCCTCTCTCAGCCCCAAGTCTGTCGCAGCAGAAGGCTTAAATGACTGAACTCGCTGTGCTAAATAAATAGTTGTCTTTTCTCGTACTGAGCACACGCCGTTATTTGCTTGATGTCCTTCTTTGTGTGGTTTTTGTGGTATGAAGTCCTTCCAGTGACATCTCCGTGGGGAGAGTGAATTAACGCTTAAAACTAATCAGAGTCTGTGCTTGGGGTTTGAAGAGATCTAGATTGCTAGTTTACTCTTTTCATCAAGTCGATAAATTATAAATTGGCAAAACTGGTTTCAGACCTTTCAGCCTATCACCAAAACTCTCGATTCAATCACTGCACCCGATCTCAGTCTCTTTTTAGGGAATCATAAATTTTAGTTGAATATAAAGATGTCATTATGCTGTCTTGGACAACTCAGTAGAAGGTTTTTGCTGCTTCTATTTTAAGAGAGATGAAATGGATTATGCTTCTGCTTCCTCTTCCTACTTATTTAATACCCTGTGGATAAGTCCTGTTTTTCCTCACAATGCTGCAGCAGGATGCAAACTAATCTGGCAGCCAGGGGATAATGCAGCAGCGTTTTTGGGAGGGCAGGAACGCATTCCTGCAGGTGCTGTTTGCCTGGGGCTCACTTAAAACACTCAACAGTCGCTTGCCCTGAAGCATTTCCTAGTTCCCTCGGGCTGGGTGATAAATTAAACATCCATTTGTGTCTCTGATGGATTAATGTTTAAGGGTTGATCCACAGAATACTGAAAACAAAGGGAATTTTTCCCACCATGCTCTGGCCTTTGAGTTCTTGTTGGCACCAGGGATATGATCACACATCACCATAAAATCATCTCAGTTAAACATTTATTTTTAAATTGTCACAAACGTTCCTTAGGCTGAGTGTAAGGAAAGTCTCTTCTCCGAGTTGGTTCTGCTTATACTGGCATCAGGATTTGTGTATGAACAACAGTGGTGCAACCAAAAACCCCTGGAGCTGGTGAGAGATGATTTATGCCTTAAAATATTCCCTTCTTTTCCTGGAAATGCTACTGGGGTTTAGAATTCAGCAGCCTTCTAACTATTCTTAGAATTGGTTGAAACTAACAGTGCTGAAGATTGGAGAGGAAAATGATTCTTCGAGAAAAGAACCGAAAAAAGGAAGGCAGTGAAAAAATGTGTTTGAAAGGTGAAATTCTTGGAATTTCAATCAGCTCCTTGGAAAGCCTCAAGTCAGTGAAGATTCTGAGAGGGTGCAAGGAACACAGCAGAGAAGTGGAGAGAAAAAGCACTATTTAATTATCTTAATAGCTTTGGTAAGGACATGCTAGCTTTTATATCCTCTCCCCCCCTGCCCCGTTCCCCCCCCCTTTTCTTTTTCTCAGAAAAAGGCAAAAATTACCAGCTCTGGTACCGTGCAAATTAACCTCTGCTAATTGCCTCTTCCAGGTGAATTTGTGCTAGCTCTGTGCAATGTTAAAGGGTTAGAAAAATACCTGAAGTTTTCTACCACCAACTTTGCATGATTAAGGGGAATTGCCAGGACACTAAGAGGGGCTGTTTTCTCTTTTCATGTGCTTTGCTATGACAAGGACTGAAAATGCAGCCTGCTCGTACTTCCATCCTCCTGGTCCATGCCTTCATTCTGGAGCAGGAATGCTGATTCCCTTCGCAGGCTGTGTAGCACCTTGCTGTGGTGTCATTCCCTTCACCACAAAGCCAGAAGAGGTCCATAGGGGCAGGCAGCAGCATCACATCACATTCATGAGCTGGCTGCAGTTCTGCTGCACAGGTTGGGCACTTCCTGCCCTGAAGAGGAATTGGCTTTGATCTGGATCACAACAGTTCTGTATTGCAGTAAATTCTCACTGCAGTACATTGGAATTGGGAATATTTTCTGCTATTTACACTGGAGGTATTTGGTCCTTTACTCTTCTGGGGGAAAATCTGCTGATGCTGAGGATCTGCTGGTGCATTTTGGGTCTTAGGAGTGACACTTGCCTGACAGCCCCCAAAAGCCATGGAGCCTGTGCCCCCATGCAGCAACCCTTGGGGGGTTTAATCCACTGAATAAAGTGGGTTTATGATGACTTTTTCCTCTTCTTTTTGAAACCATCAGTTCAGCCTTGTGTCCTGCTTTCCTTTTAAATTCCCTAGTTCCTGGGGTGTCTGTTCACACCACATCTTCAGCTGCTACAAACTGTGGGGTTCCATTGGTTTCTGATCTGATTCATTGCTTGTTCTTTCCTCCTTCTTCAGCTACTGCACTGTATTCCCTTTCCTTTCCCTGCTTTCTTCCCAAGCAACTCTGCAGATGTGGCTTCTCCATAGCCCAAGGCTGGGGCAGATTTTGGGTTGGCTAAGGCAGGTTTTGGGTGGACCCCCAAAAATACAGGCAGTGCTGGGCCTCCAGCCTGTGTGTCACAGTAGGGAATGTGTGAAGCTTTGATCTGCCCTCACCTTTGAGGGTCTAAGTCTGCAGGAGGCTGAGTGCTCGTCTGCCACAGGATTTGTCATGGATGACCAATGCCCAGGAAGGTCCCGTTCTTGTCCTTCCCTGTCAGCCAGGTGTGAGGTGTTCTGGCTGCTTGAGAGGTGCTGACACGGTGTGAGCACACACCGCACTTGGCTGCAGCCAGAGCTCCTTCAGCCCTCTGGAGCACCAAAAACAGAGGGAAAAGAGAAGTTCTGAAGTTGAGGACCTGCACTTCTGCTGGCCTGGAAGGATCAGCTCTTGTCCTAGGGGTGAGGCTGCAGGAAGTGCAAGGATTGTGTCTTTTGAATGGGCTGATCAGGTGTCACTGGGTGATAGAGAACTGCAGGACTTCTGGGCCTTGAAAATTCACATTTCGTTCAATTGACCATAATAGGCCTCAAATTCCTGTGAGAAATCAGAGCCTTTGGCTTTCCAAATTCACGAGTTTGGATCTACCTTGTGCTACAGCTCTGCTTCCTCCTCTGGACTCAGATGTGTGTGCTCAGATATGTAGTACTCTGGGACTCATGCCGTCTACTCTTAGGTGCTCTTCAAATTAAATAGATTTTTTTCTGCTGAAAAGCATAAGCTGGGTTAAATACACTTTGGACTGGCTGTTCCCATTTCTCTGCTGGTTGTTCTCATCTTGCAATTCAGAATCAATGCAGAAACAGTTCTGTCACTTTTCCATTTCTCAGCCCCAGCGCAGCATCCCGAGCATGAATGTACTGGTTCTTTCTGTCTGTGTGATGATGCTGCAGCACCAAAGCTCCCACCAGGAGAAGAGGAATCCTTAATCACTTTTCCAGCAGTCAAGTCCTGCATCATATCCCTGGTTTTGCCACGGCTGCTTCAAGCAGCCAAGCTTCTGGGGCAAGCTGATGAGAACAAGGGTGCCACACAATTTTGTCTGGTTAAAAAACAACCAGCCAACCAACTAGGGAATAATTTGGCTTTACTGAGTTTTGAGCAGCCCTTCATAACCCTGGTGCCTTTTCCCAGGACTGTTTCAACTGAAGCCTTTAAAAGTTGCAGTTTCACCTCCCCGGGAAACCAACTCTCTTCTAGTGGTAGGTGCAGGTTGGCTATAAGTTTGTGGAGAAACAAAATTGTAGGAAGGGAACTCGAAGGTCAGATTACAGGGGATTTTTATTTTTGTTTTGGTTTGTTTGGATTCTGTTACTTCTCCAGGGACTGATCCAAAGCCCTTGGAATTCAGACTGAAATGCCTGCTGTTCCTTTGGGAGCCTCAGGCACCTTTCCAACAAGTCGGCGGGTTTTGAGTCAGCTCCTGAGTGTGTTTTCTAAACGATAGCAGTTTTCCAAGTGACACCTTGATTTCTTCCCTGTACAAACAGACCTGCTTGTCACTTACACATCTTTACCTGTGTTCAACTTACAGGTTTGGGGTTTTTTTTTGCTCTCAGAAACAATATGCTGCTAGACACATTTCCTGGAGGGAAATGGACACCTACCTACACACAAAGCTATCCAGCTAATTTATACCTTGTTGAATTTATAATCTTGTCTATGCTTCTATGGACACTTTGTATGGGCTGCAGCTCAAATCCTAAAATAGTCAAGAATTTTTTCCTTTCCCATATAGTATTCTATTTACTTTGACTTTGAAAACAAAAAAAGCGTATAAATGCAATAATGCAGGTAGACTAGAAATACTAGATTGAAAATTTAAAGTAGTTTAGCTTGTCCCATTGTGACTGACAGTGTTGTACGACACCCAACGCTGTACCCTGACATTTTCCAGGCTTTCTCCGTAGCTGAATCTAGTATTAGCTTTGGAAACCCATTGTGTGAGTGGTGGGTGGATGGGTCGGAATCGTGTGCTCTCTACACGCTGTATGTTACTCACATCACAAGCTGTATGGCCACTCCATATGCTGTGAAACTGTAAATGATTCCCAAATACACCTGTAACTCTTACCAGGATTGTGAGAAATAAACTATATATAGATATATATACACACACATAGAGAGATTGTATAATTCCTCCTGTGAGCATCTTCGTGTACGTGGGGGTGCGAGTGGCACTGGCTGTGCTCCCTCTGGAGATTGTCCGGAGAAAATTGTGGATGCCCCATTCCTGCAAGTGTCCAAGGCCAGGGGGGACGGGGCTTGGAGCAGCCTGGAATAGTGGAAGATGTCCATGGCAGGAGGTGAAACGAGGTGAGCTTTAAGGCCCCTTCCAACCCAAACTATTCTATGATTCCAGGATTCTATGTCTGTGTTTCCTGAAGGCTCAATGTTTTTTAGGATTAGTGATCCCACTGAGAGCTGAGAGAAAAGGCAGTTCCTGTCCCAAATAAACTCCAGCCTGCCCAGGGAAAGCCGGCAGAGGATGACTATTGTTAATCCCAAATAGGAACTAAATAGAACCACAGATTTACCCAGAGACACAAGGGAAACATTTCCGATCCAAGAGATTCCCCATCCCACAGGCTTCACCCCCAGTTCTTTGCTGTGACCTTCCTCCTGCCAGATTTCTCCTGCTGATTTTCTGGTTTTGTTTCTGAGATGGCCTGGAAACACCTCCCAGACAAACCATCCCCTGAGCACTGGGTGATGTCCGTGGGGTCCCTGGGCACGGATTTCCTCCAGGCTCACGGAGGGGAGAAGGGTTTTGGCAGCACGTGTCACCGCACAGGGTTGATGTTGTATTACACCAGCCACAATCAGGGTCCCAGCAGAAGCCTGCAGGCTTTTGGAATTTAATTTCTTAAGCACTGGGAAGAAAAATCCTGTAAATTCCACAGGGTCAGAAAAAAGGGCATCCTTCAGCTGCAAAAGTGTAATCATCTGAGGGTTTTGCCGCTGAAACACAGCTGGGGGCTTGAGTTTTAGTTTGTCTTGACAGGAGCAGGAGATCAAAATAGTTTCTGTTTTCTGAGTGGGAATGCTGGAGCTGAGAGGCTGGGATGGGTGGGGGCCTGACCCTCCCACTGGCCCCAGTCAGGGTGTGGGGAATCGCACATGCCTGGGGCACTGTAGGGAGGATGGGAAGAGCTGGTGGAGCAGTGGCTGGGACAGCACTGTCTTTTGTGTTAGTTTAAAAAGCACTGGATTCACAAGCGCGGAATAAGGCCCATAAATGTGACGCTCGGTGCCATAAAGGCTTAGGCTACTGGAGTGGCACTAAGTCCCAAAGTACCCCACACAACAGCAAAACTCAATAGTGAAAGAGATGCCTTTTTTTTTTCCCCCCCTTTTTAAAAATAATTTTCTGGTATCTAAGCTGGAGCAGAGAGGAAAATCCAGATTAACCAGCCTACAGATTCAGAACACGGTTCTGGAGAGAAAAGGAGACACATGATTGGAGACACGGAAAGATGGCATAAGCTACATTTGCTTTAGGAAAACCGGGCTAGAAATTAAGCCCTTTCAAATAAACAAATAAAACCAATAGTAGAATTGTGCTGTCTTTATTTTATATCTACCCTTTTATAGTGGCATTGTGTCTGTAACACACCGGCAGCCAGCAAGGGATAAACCTATTAAATTCGCACAGCGATGAAAGACGCAAACCCAGAAATTGAACACTGAGGTTTACAAAAGTAGGGAAATAAGGAAACAATGACAGTTGCCGATGGGACGTGGAATTATACGATTCTCGGGACACCCGAGGGCTTTTAAAGTGCACGGCGGCGGCAGCGCCCACTCCGGGCTTCCCGCGCTTTTTCGCCCCCCTCAGGATTTCGCGCGCTTTTCCCCCGCCCCTCAGCGCTCCCCGCACTGCGCACGCGCGACCGCACGAGGCTCCGCCCCCCTTCCCCCCCCGCCCGCGCCCCTCCGCTCAGGCCCCGCCGCGGCCCGGCCCCGCCATGTCGGACCGGCTGGCCAAGCCCTCCTGCCTCATCGTCGCCAGCGCCGCCGCCGCGGGTGAGACGCTCTGGGGAGGGCCCCGCCCGTTCGCGGGGAGCCGCCGCTCCGGCCTCTGAGGGTGTTTCCCGTCCCTTCTCAGCACCGCGGCGGGCGGGGCGGTGCCGCGCGGGTGCCCCCTGTGTGGCTGTCGCGGCGTGTCCCGTGTGTGCCCGCCCCGCAGCCCTTCCACCTGCGTGTCCCGTGTGTGTGTGACACTGCAGCCGAGCTGTGCAGCCCCACGTGTGCCGTCCCTGCGCAGCTGTGAGCCCGCACCGTGCACATCCGCACTGCAGGTGTTGCCTCCATGTGCAGCTGTGCTGGTTGGCTTCTCTGCGTGTGGCTGTAGTGGTTTAGAGAGGAAGGAGGGTCGGCTCAGATTGGATGTTAGGGGAAAATATCTTCCCCTGTGAGAGTGGAGGGGCCCTGACATAGGTTTCCCAGAGAAGCAGTGGCTGCCCCATCCCTGGGAGTGTTTAAGGCCAGGCTGAACAGGGCTTGGAGCAGTCGGGGATAGTGGAAGGTGTCCCGTGGCAAGAGGTTGGTACGAGATGGGCTTTAAGGTCTCTCCCAACCCAAATCATTTCAGGATTCTATTCCTCGGCACACAGCTCACTTGTAATGAAGGCTGTGCATTTCTGCTGTGTTAAAATCTTTAAATCATAAAAAAAAAAAATCCTCTGAAACTATCTAAAGCTTTTAAGATTAGCAGAACTCCAAGCTTCTGTATTTTGCTAGATGAAGTGTGGCCTGGATTAAACTATCACTGTCGTTTTCCTAAGGTGTTGGAATCTGTTTTCCAGGTGTTTCAGCCCAGTCGTTTCTTCACTGCTTTACTCTGGCCAGCTCTGCCTTTAACCTGCAAGTGGCGACTCCTGGGGTGAGTGAAAATGGGCAAATACTGCGATTTCAGCCTGAAACCAAGTGATATCTCAGTTGTCATGAGATAATTGTACTATAAATGTATTGAGAGGTATTTTATTTGCCTTAGACATTAAGGGGTCTGTTTAATTCTGTTTTTTTAATACTGAGATGGTTGCAGGTTTTCTGTGGCATGGATTTGGACTTCCGTGGTGTCTGTTCCCACAAAGAGTGGAGGGAAAACCAGTGGGAAAAATGGAAAACTTCAGTTTTTTGAGTGCTGAAGCATCCCAAAATCCCACATGGCCGTCCTTCAGGAAGTGTCACGGGTGCTTGTGCAGTGATCCTGACCAGGGTGTGTGAACCTTGTTATCCCCAGGGGAAGCCCATTGATTTTGTGGACGTGAACGAGGGCAACACGCGCTGGATCCAGGACTTCCGCATGAAATCCTATGCCAACCCTGCCAAGCTGGAGTCCATTGATGGTAAGGGTGTCACCACGGGCCACTGTCGTCTCCACTGTCAGGGAAACAGGGGCTGCTTAGGGCCAGGATTTTAGGGTAGAACGACACAGAAAAGGCAGGAAAGTTGTGTTTCAAGAGAAAACCATGGCAGCTGCAGTTGTTGGTTTATTTTGTATTTAAGAGGAAATCCTGGCGACTGCTTTGCTGTTTTCTTATTTGTCTTGGAATGGTCATTCTCTTTTAGTATATATACAATATATACCTATAATATCTGTGTTGTATATAAGCACAGACTACACTGTTAAAAATAAATATTTTGCTGGAGTAGGAGCCAGCAGACAAAACAGTTCTAAGTTTTGCCTGGGTCATCAGGGCTCATTAAAAATGCGTGTTCCTTGTCCCAAGAAGGACCTTTTTCTCTCTTCTGTATAGCTCTGTTAGTTTCCTTAGGTCATTTTAAACTGATTTATGTGGGTTTGCCCTGTTTTTTTTCCCAAATGTGCAGTGGATTTATGGTCAGGGTTTCTGGGTTTTTCACCTGTCGTACAATCAGTTCCTGCTTTCCTCCTGACCAGGGGCTCGATACCACGCCCTGCTGATCCCAAACTGTCCTGGGGCCGTGACTGACCTGGCCAACAGTGGGTACTTGGCCAGGATCCTGCAGCACTTCAGCACTGAGAGCAGTAGGTGAACATCCTCGGGGGGGTGGGTAAAAGAAACAGGGCTCCTGTGCTGCTCCTGCAGGGCTGCTGCCTTCCACAGACTTGAAAGTGTTTGCATGGCTGAAGAGCATTCAGAACTGGGGAGGAAAAGGGTGTCTTTGGGGGGCAAAACAAATGTCTTAATGGGCCTTAAAAAAACGGAAAGGCAGTCTTAGAAGAAAAAAAAGTATCCTAAAATGTCTTAAAAAGGAAAAAGGGAGCCTTGAAAAGGAAAAAGGTTCTTAAAGCATCTTAAAAAGCAATGCCAGTAGCTTTTCAGAGCTTGTCTCAGAAGAAGGATTTGCTCTGCCTTAATGGTACNAACTGGGGAGGAAAAGGGTGTCTTTGGGGGGCAAAACAAATGTCTTAATGGGCCTTAAAAAAACGGAAAGGCAGTCTCAGAAGACAAAAAAGTATCCTAAAATGTCTTAAAAAGGAAAAAGGGAGCCTTGAAAAGGAAAAAGAGGTTCTTAAAGCATCTTAAAAAGCAATGCCAGTAGCTTTTCAGAGCTTGTCTCAGAAGAAGGATTTGCTGCCTTAAAGTGGTACAGAAATGATTCTGTCCAAATCAGCAGGATTCAAGGCTCAGAGCCAAGTGTGGAATGTCCCAGGATCATCATTAAGGCTGCAGTTAATCAAGACTTGGGATGTGCTCTTGAGTATTTGTGGAGCTGTCTCTGGACTTGAAGTTAAAAACTGCAATTCTTATTCTTCCTCTTACTGTAATAATAGTAATAATAAAATAATTCTTATTATAGACAATAATTGCTACTGCAATGTGCAGGAAAGCCCCTACAACCTAAAAGAATATTGTCAGTGCAGTATAACTTCACTGCAGGAGGGCAGCATGAGTCTCACCACACTCACCTGTGTTTTAACTATTTGGAGATGCTCACAAATGTGCTTTAATTCTTTTTCTAGAGCCCATCTGTGCCGTGGGACAGGGAGTGGCAGCTTTGTGTTGTGCCACCAAAGAAGACAAATCCTGGGTTTTCCAGGGATACAGCCTGACAGGGGTAAGTTGAGGTTTTACCTGATTTTTGCTGTTTGGGGGCTATTTTTGCTGTGTGATTTCTGCTGATTTTCATCTCACCCAGGAACTTCCTATAAATATAAATTATCAGGCTTGTGCAAGATGTGCAGAGTTGTCTTTGACAAGGGGCCCAGTGCTGAGTGCGTGAAGGGTTTGTCCCACTTAACTGGCATGTGAGGAATGCTTTCCCTCTGATTGTTCAGTAAACTTTAAACTGAAGCAAAAAAAATGCTGGAAACTCCTGTTGCAGCTCTTCCTTTTTTTTTTTTCTCCTTTGTTTTGTTTTGTTTCGTTTCATGAATGCTGGGGATAAATTATATTTCTCAAGGTTCTGTTTCTTTTCAAAAGGTAGAGGGAGTCTTAGGAAAACAGAGGAAGTTTTAGAGAAAAAGGCTGTTTGTACAAACTGGCTTGCAATTAAAGCAGCCAGTTACTGCTGGTACTTTATTTTGTGTGCTCTGACCTCACAGCCCATTCTGTAGTGTCAGAATGATGCAAATCGCCCTAGTACAGCTTCTGGCATGGAAAATTTACATGGAAAGTTAAGAAATTAAGATTTTGTGACTCACAAAAGCTGTTTGTGTTCTCACATGCTTCTGTTTGAGTTAAGGATTATTTATGACTCTATATGAATTGTTATAGTCCATGAGGAAATATTTTAAATCATGTTGTGGCCTAGCTATGGTTGCTATGGAAACCATAAAATTAAATTCCTTCCTTTTGCATATAAAAACTCTTGAGTGCTCCTTAATTTTCTGTCTTTAGGCTGTTTCCAATATTCATTCCAATGTGGATTACTGCTCGGCACAGAATCTATGTCCAAATATTTGTGTGCCATGGACAGACAGGTCTGTGCCTTCCTGAAGTTAATCACACTTGCAGAAATTGTTTGGTGTTGTTTTTTCCTCTTTACTTAACTCACTTGAAAGTTTCCAGTTTGCTCCCTACACAAAATCCATTTCTCCTGCTTTTGGTCATTTGGTCATTTGGAGAATAGTCAAGGGAACAGAAATATAAATTTCAGGGAAATGTGTGCTGGTTTTGCTTGGCTTTTTCTGTAAAAAGCCAGCCAGACTCATTTCCTTTTGATCTATTTCAGCCCTCTGTGTATGAGCTGGTGAGGCAGCCGAATTTTGCCAGTTTGTCCATTATTGTGGAGGATTTCGTGAAGGATTCTGGAGCTACGTTCAGTGGTGGGTCATGCCTGGTGTCTGGGATGGGCACTTTGTGTCTCCTTTGGGAAGTGAGTGCTTGTGTGCCAGTTGTATCCAGCTGAGCAGGACTTTGGCAGGATCTCTCATCTGGCATTCCCATTCCCTCGTTTACCAGTACATCACTGGTCATTTTCAAGGCCAGATTGGAAAGGGTTTGGAGCAACCTGGTGATGCCTTGAGTGGCTACCTAGAAACCTAGGCAGGAGTCAGGGAATAAAGGAAGGTATTTATTTGAAAGGCCTTCAGAGGTACACCCTGGGGAGCCAAAGGCTACGTCCAAGAAATGGACCCCAAGATGGACAGCAAGTCACGAGTTCTTCACATTTTTATAAGTTTGGTCCATTTGCATATCAGTATAAATTCACCAATTAAAACTTTAGCTAATGATGTGATTTCTTCAATTTCTCCACCTCTCTAGCAGCCCTAGTTTACACCTTTGGGCCTAGGACAGTCTGAGCGTCCTTCAGTAACAAGCTCGGAGAGGCTTTGTTGTGTCTGTCTGGCATAAGAGAACAGCAGCTAGCAGGCTACCCAAAACTTCAGAGTTACACACTAGGCAATATAGGATTTGAAAAATACAGAAGTTAAAACCTAAGGCATCACTGGGATAGTGGAAGGTGTTCCTGCCCTTGGCAGGGGGATTGGACTGGATGAGCTTTCAGGTCTTTTCCAACCCAAACCAGTCTGGGAGTCTGTCTGGAATGAGGTAACTTAAAAATTCTATTTGGGGTGCTGAGCAGTTGCTGGTAGATCTGAGCATGCAGGGGTGTTGTAATTGGCCAGAAAATGAATATTTAATTTTTGTAGCGTGGTGATCACAGCTCCTGTCTGGCATAAGAACAGTTTATGTTGTATTGTGAAGTAACTGCAACTTTCAAAGACATACTTTGAGTTTTTTTATTATGAAAATCTCCTGATATGTGTCCTTTACCCACCTGGTGTTAATCGAATCAAGGACCCAGTCCTGTTCTTTCAGAAAAGTATTTTCTAGGGAAATTGTTTCAGGATGAGGGGCTTGAGACTGCCTCTGTCTGCTGGGGTCAGCACCCAACAAATCTGTCTGGCCAAAATAGTTACGTGTCATGTTGGGTTTATCCGTGGTGTGATTCTGACATTGAACTTGTGTTCTCTAACTCAGTCCCTGTGTTTTCACTCCTGTGTTCAGCCAGCAGCCCGGATGCTGTCCATGTGGTGCTGGACAGGCACCTGGTAACAGGACAGAATGAGAATTCCACCCTTCATGCTGTCCAGAACCTTCTGATTCTCTGCAATGTCAGGTGAGGCATGATGGGGCTTAAGAACTGGGAATGGCCAGTGGTGAGCATCTTTTGGTTTCAGGAATACTGTCCCTCAAAAGGGGTTTTTCCCCTTGGTTTTCTACTGAAGTGTGTGTCACTTCTGTTTGATCAAGCCAGCCAGGCAGTTGTGTCTTTGGCAAAGAACATTTGATTATTTAAAAATAGAAGATGAAAATGTGTGGGGAAATGCACAGCTGAAGTGGAACTGGCAAAGTAAAATGCTGAATAGGCTTTGCTAAACGTTTCTGTTCAGGGAAACATCTCTTGTTTCTTGAGCTTTGGCCGGCTGGCTTTGAGTCAGCTCTGATTTAAGATTCTGAGAATGAATGGATTTAATTTCTTTGGAAATGGCTTGGCTTGTTTGAGTGTCATCTTGTCAGATAGAAGAGCACATATGAATAACCACAAACCCCTTCTTTTGCTCAGTTGAGTGTGTGGTACCAGTCCTGTCCTGGCTGTGCACTAACAGGTCCTGTCATGTCTGGGTGTGTTTCCTTCAGCAGGAAGTAAAGGAGAAGGTCTGTTTGCAAAGAGGATGGATGAAGAGCCAGCAGGCTGAGGATTTCCATGGCTGTGACCTGGATAAAACATCCCTCTGAACCCCTGTCCTGGACTCTGAAGTGACTGTGGCAGTGAAGTGGCAGCGTCAGGTTCTGTGTGTATGGAATCACGAAGGTTGTCAGAAGCAGCTGGGACAGCTCCTTACATTTTTGCTGTTCCATTTTTCTCACTGCTTCTCTAGACCCTCAATTTACAGATGTGGGGAACTGTCTTCTCAAAACCCCCGAAAAGCTGGTGCTGTGAATGCAAATTGCTGAAGCTGAAGCCTTGCTCTGGGCTGGCATTGTACTGATGCACAGCGTGCCCTTGTTTTCTTCCTGTTCACATCGCTGGAATTGTGTTTAAAAAGTTTGCTCAGCTTTTTTTTTACATGGTCCTACAATTGTTTATTTGTTCTCCTTTGTGCTGCTTATGTTGTGGGTTTTGTTCTCTTGGAAATACTCCTCTCTGGAAGTACACTGCTGCTGTCTCTTGCTGGAATTTTGTGGACTAAGGGCACTGAAAAATGCAGGTGGCTAATGTGGGTCCCATCCGAGGAACCAGCTGTAGGGTGCAGTCTGGCCTCCTCCTTCCTTCTGAGCTGCAGGTGTGGCCTGAAGCTGAGAATGGAAAGGAATAGAATGAGATTTTTTAAAAATTGTTGCAGGCTCAGACATACCAAATATATTGGAAAGTAGATAAATTAACTTTCAGATAATTGATTTTCCTTCTCTCTTAGAATTGTGGGCAACATTTCTCCGTTGCCCTAAAAGGAAGGACCTTTGGGATTGCATTTTTGTTTACTTACCAGGATATTACAATATTTTGGTTCTAACAAGTCATCAGGCAGGGAAATTCTGTCTTTTCTGTGGAAATCAAAATTTTTAGCTCTGTCTCAAGAATCCAGTGTGATTTTAAAAGACAAATTGCTGTGGGTTTTGCTGGGTCTTCTGCTGTTGCATTCTGGAGCCAAGCTTACAGATCTTTGGCACTGATGGAAATTAAAACCAGAATTTGACATGAAAATTGGGTTTTGATAGAAATTAAATTATCAATTAGCTTTGAGAATTTAAATCTTCATTCCTGACAAGCCATCTTGGGGATTTGATGTTGACACCATCAGGGAATACTTTCAGTCTGGAAAGCCACATCTTGTTTGTGAAGTGGGAGAATGTGTTTCCTTAGGGACTGTGTTTCCATGGGATTTTGCCAAGATTGCAACATCTTTCACTGCTTACCTGTAAAAATAGAATATTGGTGTCTATCCTGTGTCCTGTTTTCATTCCTTAAATGAGGCTCATTCATCCAGTGTCCAGGCTCATTCATCTGCTGTCAGGTGAGCAAGCAGTGTTCAGACCACTGCAGGCTTTGATCAGTCCCTTGTACAATTTTTCCTTACTTTGTGGCATCCAGGACCTGCTGGAATTGCTCTGCTTGTGCCTCTGTTGGGAAGCAAACAGTTGGACAAAGCACACTGCCTGGGGACTTGATGGTGCCTCCTTTTTCCTCCCATGTGAGAGCAGAAAAAAGATGAGGTCCTGTGTGTATTTTCATTCTTTCCCAGCACACATCCACTTTTCTCTCCTGAGCCATGAAGTTGCTCTTGGGAAGATGGGGGGAACGTCACGTTGTCCAGCAGCGAGTGGCGGGAGAGGTGATGTGTGCAGGTGTGGGCCGACAGCTTTGTCAGCTGGGCCTGGGTGTGGTGGGCTGGATTGTGTCACCTTCACAAGTCATGCTGACAAGCTGGGAGCCATCGGAGTCAGAGAATCACGGATTTTAGGCTGGAAAAGAGCTTTCAAGATCAAGTCCAAGCAGCGCCACCACCATGTTCACCGCTCAACCTCAGGTGTCACGTCCGCATGTTTTCTGAATGCTTCCAGGGATGGTGACTCCACCACTGCCCTGGGCAGCCTGTTCCAGTGCTTGACATCCCTTTCCATGAAGTGAGTTTCCCTAATATCCAACCTAAACTTCCCCTGGCACAACTTGAGGCCATTAGTGATGATAGCTCTTAAGTTTGTGTACAGTATGACCAATTTTAGCCAGGGATTGGAAAGAATTGTTCAAAAACTAGGAAAAGAAGATCAAATGAACATAGAAAACACAAAGTTGTTCAATGTCATCCAGGTATGTTCAGGAAAGTTTTATTCTGTTTATTTTCAGTGTTAAATTTGTTCTCCAAATGAAAAACTTGATAGTTTGTTATTTTCTTTAACCTTAAAGGTACTTACATCAACTAAAATAATAAAGTGGCGTTACACAGAGAGAAAGGATTTTTGGATAATTCTTGCATTTTAAACTTCCTGTGGGAAGAGTTTTAATACCTCAGTGTTTATCTTCTGTATCTTGTGCCTGGTTCAGCTGAGGAGCCCTGTGAACTATCCCATCCCAGGCATCCAAGCAGTGGTGTTTATACTGAGGGGTTTTTGTCTTCAGAGCAGAAACTACTTCCCAAAGAATTGAAAACCTTCAAATTTGGGAGATTTTCATCCCATGCAAACCTTGATTGTTTCAGCATTGCACTGTGCAGTGTTTGGTGCTTTGGTCCTAGGAATGTTACCAGCCAGGCTTGTTTCCTTGGAAATCTGTTCCTGTTAACATCCAGCTGGTGGGTTTAATTGTTTTGTTTATTTGGGTGGGGGTTTGGTTTTGTTTTCTAGGATTTTTTATTTACTTGGGACTCACTGTTACACCTTCTCTTGGCTTAATAGCTGGGACTATATCCTGTTTTCCTCTGATATTTTTACACACAGATATGGAGGTGGCTGCTAGAAGCATCAGAGTACTTCAGTACCAGGAGCAGGATGAATCCAGAGGGATAAGGGGTTTTCTCAGGTGCTGGCTCACGGCTGTAAAGGGGCACTGCTGTCTCGCACCCCACAAAGGATTTCTTCACCAACAAGAGGACAGCTCACCGTCCCTAAGGTATGGGAGCCTTTCCTGGCAGGATTACACCCAAGCTGGGAAGAGGGGTGCTGGTGCAGCAGTTGGGAAACTGCTTAACTCCGGAAAACAGAGCCCCGAGACCTGCCTGTGGGCATGATCTCAATGTTCATGTTTTTGGGGATCCTGAGAAGATGTTTGAACTCTGGCCCTGTCTGCAGCTGATGGTTGTTGGTCATACCAGCATTCCATTAGTGTATTAACATATTTAGTTAAGAAGATGCTTTTCTTGGAGCTTCCACAGTATAATCTTGTAAAAAAACCTTAAAAAAATATTTAAAAAATGGAACCTGCTGCTTTATTCCTTTGTGTGCATCCGAACAAGGGCCAGAAGAGATGAAAGGGGCTCTTTGGTCCCGATTTACTTTAAAATTTCAAATGGAACTGTCTGGGTTTGGTGCCATCCATACTGGCCTGTGATGGCTGTATTGGATAGACATAACCAGTGAATCTGAGGACTCAAATTAAATTCCACGTTGGGAGGATGAATATAAGTGGGTGTACTCAGTGTGTCTGTTCTTCCAGCAGCTCTGCTCTCCTGTACCCTGTTTCAAGAATGGAGGGGGTGCTGGGAGCAGCAGCGTGTCTCCCTTAGCATAGCATGTGATGGGATGCAAGGCACAGCTGGAGGAGGAAGGAAGGGCTTTTCCAGCCCCACTCCAAGCCTTGTGTGTTTGCATAGAGCTGGATGTTGGAATCAGAGAGAAGCCACCACAAGGAAAGGTCTGTCATTTTTAAATCAATCCTTTAAAAGTTTATGTATTGATTCTTTGGGATTTCTCCAAACATACACGTTGTATCTGCCCCAAATCCTGAATCCTGTCCTTGTGACTGTGAGAGCTACAGACCTTTCTGGGAGACAACAGACATCTCCTGATTTCTTAATCTGAGGAAGTATGGAGATCTGGGAACTCCCAGAAGGAGTTTGTAAGCTGGGCACAGACAAGGCCCTGGGAGGGATCTCTCCATCTGCTGAAGAGAGGGGAAGTTGAGGAAGAATTAAGGAGTAAACACACTTTGTGTGACTGACTAAAGAGCTGTACAGGCTGAAGGTTTATGTGGTGCTTATTTTTTTCCACCATTTCAGGAAGGATGTGGACTTTGTGGCTTAGCTACGGATGTCAGGCACCTCACAACATCCATCTGTGCTGCAGAGAAGGAACCCAGTGCTCAGGAGGAAACACCAGCTGCCACCACAGCAGGTAAGGGACCCTGTGACTGAACATTTTAAGCATAACTTGTTTGCCTGCTGCCCCCTCAGCTCTTGAGAGGTGTCTCTAGGTAAGTGCAGTAAGGTGTAACTTTCTAACTTAGGGTTACTCAGGCACCTTTTTCTGCCTCTTTATCCCCTTTCACTGCAGTGTTTTATTCTCTCTTGAGCACTTTCTGAAATGCTTGAGAGTTTCATTTGAGCTGCACGGTGCTACTGATCCAGCTGTGTCTCAGCTATGTGAGGGGACAGACTCCATGCATGTGAAAGTTCTTGCTTCACTCGGGGAAAAAAGGGGCATTTATTCCAGAGGCTCCAAGCCTCTGACCAGCCAGTTTGACAGCAGTAAGTCCCCAGATTCTGTGTGCCCGAATCCCCACCCTGCCCTGGTGGGTGCAGTGTGTGGTGTTACAGTACAGCACCCTGCTCTAGGGGCAGGTGTCCCTGCCCACGCCAGGGGAGTGGAATGAGATGGTCTTCAAGGTCCCCTTCCAACCCAAACCATTCAAGGAATCTCTGTTGGAATGCTCAGTTTAGTAAGAGTGAAAAATGCAAAACAGGTTAAATTGAGAAGGGTCATTCAGTGGAGGGTCTGATGGCTGTAGGGAAGGGCAGGGTCAAGCTTTTAGTGCTGGCTTGACTTTGAGGATAGAAGGTCACCTCCCTTTGGGCAGCCTGCTTTCTGCCTGCTCTGCTTCCCCCCTCACCAACAGCTGTGGGACAGAGGGTCTGGAAGAGTCCCTTGGGGACTTCACCTCCCTCTGCCAGACTGGCACTATTCCCAGGGCAGGCTGGGAGTGCAGCACCAGCTGTCCGTGTCTGATTGTAGCTGGCTGTCCCTTTGGCTGGAACAGCCGCTCCCAGGTTATTCTGGATGTGCTGACCACAGAGCTGCTGTGTCACACTGGGGTGAGGGATCAGTGGCTCCCTTGGTCTGGCCAGAGCACGTGTCTGTCAGCGCTGGAGCCGCACTGCTGCTTTTTCTCCCTTTTTTTAAAGTCACGCAACTTTGTCAGGAAACAGCAAATTGTGTTCACATATAAGCAGGGATCTCTTAGAACCACGGAATGAATCACTGAGGTTGGAAAGGACTGCTGAGACCATGAAATCCACCCATTCCTCCAGCACTGCCAAGGCCACCACTATCCCATGTCCCCAAGTGCCACACCTACGTGGCTCTTAAATCCCTCCAGGGATGGGGACTCAGCCACTGCCCTGGGCCAAGTTAGACATCCCCTTTCAGTGAAGAAATGTTCCCTAATATCCAGTCTAAACCCTCCCTGGCACAACTTGAGGCTGTTTCCTTCTTGTCCTATCACTTGTTCTTGTCTTCTCTTAATAGAACTGGATCTATACAAATCAGTAAGATACACATATATATTTTGACATACACATGTGTCTCACAGGAGTACTTGTGGGTTTTGTACTGAGAGGGGCTTGTGAAACTTGTGTTTGCTCTTTAAAACAACCTGAAATTAAAAACTTTTCTCATAAATGTGTTAGAACTGTAGGCTTAATTAGGAATTTAATACAAAAAATTAAAATCGTCTCGGGTGTCTCCTGCAGCAGTAAATTGACCACGTTACAGGGCAAATCGGTTTTAATTTGTATGTATTGACAAAAGTGCCACAAAAAATTTGAAATTCCACTTGTCCCTTTGCAAATTGATAAAAAAAAAAAAAGCATGATACAGAAATCTATCCACACACAGCATGATACTGGTACAGGTAAGACATTTGTACACCCACTGAACCTCAGGTGATCCACCTCAGCCTGAAGCACTCAGGGAAATGCTGATTATTATTTTTTCTTTTTTACTTTCCATTTTCAGTGCTGAACATTCGCTCCTAGAAAAAGAACAGACAAAGCATGGCTGAGTAAGAGTTTGGGAACGCTGCAAGGAGTTGCCAGTCACCAAGTGCCTAGATCAGGTACAGTGAGTATTTCTTCCCCAAAAAACACAGTTTGATGAATCCCATGTGAAAGCCTCTCCACAATCTGACAGAAGACTTTTGACAGCAGATCTGCTCTTTCTTAGTGCCTCCAAGTACAAACATGATTTATTTCCAGCTCACTACCTGGAGATTATTTGCATCCTGTACTGCTGCTGACAGCTCAGAATCAGACTTAAGGGACTTCTCACTTTGACAGTTATCCTGATGAGCTGCCAGTCCTGGGGCCTCAGACTGCAGGTGTGGCCCACACCTGGCACAAATTCTTTCTTGGCATATACAGTGAAGCTTACCAAGTTCACTGAATTTAGGTGGCTTGTCCTACATAATCTGCCCAAAAACCTGACCTGACTCGTTTAATCCTCAGCCACATCAGGCTGGCTGCAGTACATGGGAGGAGCGTGATACAACATCTACCTTTAACATCCTCTCCAGCTTAACTGCATCTGCAGCAAATCTCCTGATCCCATCAGAGAGCTTTTCCACAGCCATTTGGTCTTCGTTGTGGTGCCAGCGGAATGCCTTCTCATCCAGGTGGATCTTCTCAAGATTGCATGCCTGAGCTGTGCAGGAGAAATAAAGAAACAAACCAGGTGATCAGATTCTTATCAAATTTAGACTTCCTAAAATTGTCTTGAGTTCTGACCATTTCTAGATGTTGGAAAAATTTTAAATACTTTCAGTATGGCTTGCTGCAGAAGCACAGTCTGGGATGTGAGATTGAAAGTGCTCCTGATCTGACTGGAGGAGAACACGGAGGAAAAGGGAAAAGGTAGCCTAATAAATCAGTTTATCTTAACACACAGTGTTTGTGTGTGTCATTATCTTGTACCTGCTGCTGAATGGCACAGCACTTCCAGGCCTAATCTAAGGAATTGTGCAACCACCCTACAGTAGTGAGACATTCTAAGCAAATATTCTGAACAATCAGGGCTTTGATTACTTGGCAAGAACTAACAAAAGCTCATTTGACAGCAGGCTCCCAGGCCAGCAGCAGCCTGTGGGCAGCAACCCATGGCTACAGCTGTGCACAGAGCTGCTTTCTGAGATGGAAACCAGCATTTTAATGAGGCTGCAGAAAAGGGAAAGTATCACAGAATCCTGGAATGATTTGGGTGGAAAGGAACCTTAAAGCCCATTCAGTTCCACTCCTCGGCCACAAGCAGGGACACCTTCCACTCTATCAGACTGCTCCAAGCCTCATCCAACCTGGCCTTGAAGTAGTGCAATGGGAACAAGGATTCCAAGCCATTGTGGCACAGTGTCACCAGATCAAATCACTCAGTCTTGTGTATGATTCGTTTCTAATTTCTGGAGGGAAAACACCTCTTGGCATGTCTAGAGATTAGGATGAAGCCAGATTTGGCATCTTTGCTACTGTTCAGAAAAATTTCATCCTGAGCACGTGCAGATTAACTTTCCTCTTCTCTCCCTGTCCCATGAGGAGAGGTGCAGAGTATGGAAGCACACTCCAAACCCATTGTAATCCAATTAGTGCTCAGTGTATCAGCAACTGTAGCAGTGATATTGTAATGAGGCTATAGTATTGCCTTCCGAGGCTACAGTATTTCCTCTAGGAAACTGGATTTATCCCTAAAGCAGGATGCCAGCAAGCACCACAGCACTGACCGGAACCCCAGACTCTCAACACTGCAGAAGAAAGGAAGACTGAACAAGGCCCCAGGAGTGGACTCACCCTCTTTGACACTGAGTGTGGGAGTTAACTTGACGTGCTCTTTGCTGAGCTCTGCCAGGAGCTTGGGTGAAATGGTGAGATAGTCACAGCCCGTGAGCGCTTTGATCTGGCCCGTGTTGCGAAACGACGCGCCCATCACGATGGTTTTGTAGCCAAACTTTTTGTAGTAGTTATAGATCTTGGTGACACTCTTCACTCCTACAAGTAGAAACCAGTAACTTTAAGTGATTATTTAGAACATGCCCAAACTCGGCATTTTGCCATAAGAGGACTTTTACAAGTAAACTGTTTGAGCAGCTGTTGTTTTCTCAGCAGCGTTAAATCTGCGCTCACCTGGATCCTCTGAAGGCTCATAGGTTTTCTTGTCTCCATTTGCCACATACCAGTCCAGGATCCGTCCCACGAATGGGGAAATCAGAGTAACTCCAGCTTCAGCACAGGCAACAGCCTGAGCAAAGGAGAACAGCAAGGTCATGTTGCAGTGAATCCCATGCTCGGCCTCCAGAACCCTGCAGACACAGGCTGGCTTAGAACAGCGCTTTGCTCATCTATGGAATTCATATTCAGGAACGAGCTGCTAAGTTCATACTACTGAATTCCTTGAGTTAATTTAGGAATGGGGCACACTCAGTAAACTTTAAAGTCATCAGCTAACAGCAAATGTTTTGTGCTACCAAACTCTGCTTTATTAATGCTGTTCTTCCAACCTAATGCAACCAGCTTAGCAGGGTATTTCAGGAAACTGTGGCCTGGCCCTTGTATGAAGAATCTTTCCCTATTTCAACAGCAAGCTGTGGCAGAGCACCTCCCATGCTCCTGACAGACTTCCTCGTGCTATGCTTTCAGCACTGCTGTTTATTCAAGTGCAGAATGTGATGTCGGTGCCTGTGGACAGGCAGGAGCATACCATGAATCAGCACACCAGGCACACACAGCCTTACCTGCCAGCCTGGATTCCTTCCCACGTTGAAGAGAGCTTGATGAGAATCCGATCTTTACCAACTCCTACTTCCTTGTAGAGGTCGATGAGGCGCCTGGCCCTTTGAATCATTCCTTCCTTATCAAAGGACAACCTTTGAGGCAAGAGCAGCACTGTTTAAAACTGATTTTTTTTTTTTTTTTTTTTTTTAAATTCTCCCCCAGGGCCCTATGGAAAAAGATTGTCCTGTTTTATCAGCTTTTACATGCCCACAGCAGGTTTCTGTTCTCAGATCCCTCCTGGACTGTCAGCCCTTTGAGAAGACAAAGTTTCTCAAAATAAATTCAGAAGCTGAGCATTAACAAAAATTGGCACTGAGCAAATTAACAGCCAAGTCCTGTGCAAGTCTTGAAATACACTGTTCAAAGAGATCTCTTGCTAAATTGAGCAGCTATCATCACACAGAAGAGAATGAGCAAAACTACGACTGTAAAGTGTGAGGTTTTCCTTGCTTAAGAAGCAGCAGGAAGATTACGAAAATCCAAGGTCAGTGCTGCTTGTTTTTGTAGAGTTCTAGTCAAACTAAGGGAAGTCCATACTCTTAAATATTAACAATATAAGTTCTGCTGGTCTTCTAGGCAAGAAATCTTTCTACAACTCACATCAGGTCTCTTTTTTGTATGTACAAATATCCAGGGTAACTCAGAGGGAAAAAGCCAACCTTGCATCTACTTCTGTGGACACACGGCCAGGTATCCTCTTCAGGATTTCAGCTCCAAATAATACAAAAAGTTTGTCAGAAGCATTTTTGATCTGCTCTTCTTCTGACCTGAAAACCACAAAGAGCAAAAGCATTTATGGCGGGGGGGGAAATGTTGAGTTTACACTTTGCTGTGGATTTGAAGATCAAATTTCACAGCCCATTTAACATTAAATTCCAGAGTTCAAATGAGCCACTTCTGTCCTGCCAGCAGGATTAGCCTTTGGACACTCTTTCCTATAATGCTGTTTTCCTGAGCAAGGAGGGCCAGGTGTGAGCTGGGAAATGGTGTTGAGGCCTTTTAGGGCAGGAGACAAACCCACAAGTACACGAGGGGGAAACCCCAGTATGTTGCTTGTATATAAGTAAGGCATTTTAAATATAGGTCTGCTGAGATTAAAACCCTCTTTTACTTACCCACCAAGCTTCTTCCCGTAGGCAACAGCATCATCCACAAGTTTTTGGTACGCCGGCATCTGAGCCGCAGCAAGGATCAGGGAGGGGTTTGTGGTGGCATCCAGGGGCTTGTACTCATCGATGGCTAAGGAAAGAAAACCAGCCTGTTGGAAACAGCCAGCCAGCCTGAGAAATCAGAAGGATTTTGCTCAACCAGGTGAGAATGTAAACTCTTGTTAATGACAGAGCACAACAGCGCTGAGTGGTGTTTAAACAGTGCCTGAAGGCTGGTTTGTGCCATAGTATAGAACAACTGGACTGCTGTCACAAGTTACAGCAAACTTTAAAGTTTATAAACTACAGAAATTGCCCAAAAGTATAAACCTGTAGAAATGATGAAGAGAAGTAGCACTAATTTCCAAACTTCATCCCCAACCAGCATAACTGAGCTCCAGGAACCACAAAGGGGAATAAAAAATAGGGGACCTTCCCTTCAAGCAGTCAGAAATTTGGGCTTTTGTTTGTGTCAGTCCAACTGATGGGACCAGGACAGGTGAATTTGCCTGTGAGGCTCCAGCACTTTTTCTTACTGCTTTTTAAACCTTTTCCAAACAGATGCAGTTTCTCAGTATCTGCTCCTGTAATTTCCTGGTCCTACCAGGAAGACACTTGACCCTTGGTCTTACCCTAAGCCCTGTTTCAGGTGATGCCAGGTGTTTGCTCCAGCAGGCTGTGGCACACATTGTCTGGCTGTAATCACAGCCTGGCAACAGGGCCTGACTGGGCAAACGGGGCAGAGCCTCTGTAGGCCCCTCAGCAGTTTCAACAATGCAGTTAAAATGTCAAAAAAATAACAAAATATGTATTACCAGACCCTTCTCCTTGGCATTTCTACACAGGGATGAAACCCCAAGTGAGAGAGTGCAACTGTACTGAAAGTAAGTCTTGTTTTTCCATAGATCCCTCCCAGGCAATGATCAGGATCCAGGACAGAGGTCCATTCCATACAAACAGGTCCTTCAGAACTTCAGTTCACGTGGTACTGCTTAAAGCAGAGCAGCACATCAATGAAACTCCCTTCTGTACCGACACCTTGATCTACAAACGCCACTGAGAACCACCAGCAGCAACAACCACCTTCACCTCCACCAGCCTTTAACCTGCCAGGAGCGAGCCAGGTAAGGCTCTTGCCTTGTTTGGACTCTTAAGAATGACCCCCAGGTGATAAGAGCAGCCCAGAGAACAACTTGTGGATGTCCTGTGCAGGGCCAGGAGCTGGACTCAGTGATCCCTGTGGGATATTCCACAATCCTTACTGCTACCTGCACACAAACACCCCCTAGGCCATCCTGTTTTTTTTTTTTTTTTCCTGTGTCTGAGCTGTTGCCACCCCTGTGCTCTCTTCACCTTACGTTTACTACTCTTAAGACATTTGACAGTGGCCATTTAGAATTGTTTATTGTTACACCAACAGGATTAGGCAAGCAGTGGAGGGATTACTGCAGGCCTGGGCGAGGACAGGACAGGACAGGATTCAAGGGCTGCTCGACACAACCCAGAGACACCCAGGGAGGGAATTCTTAGCTCTGATGGACCGAGCAGGCTCCGTGTCCGTGCCGGGCCAGGCAGTGACAGCTTGGGAACAAGTGGCTTTCTATGGAAGGCCACCTCCCTTTCTCGGAAAGGAGTGCGCTGGCTCGTTCTCAGGAGATAAGGGAAACAAAAGCACTCTGGGATTATTTTTACAGAATCCTGGAATGATTGGGTTGGAAGCGACCTTAAAGATTGTCCAGTTCCGCTCCCTGCCATGGGCAGTGACACCCTCCACTGGACCGGGTTGCCTAGCCTTGAGTTTAGAAACAAGTCCCAGATCTAGGCAGGTCACTGGAAGAAAACTCGAATTCATTAGTACAGCAGAGCCTGGCTTGAGTCTGGCACTTCTTCCTGACAGCACGCAGAGCTGAACGTGGTGGTCAGGGCAAACTGGGAGAAAATCACGGGAAGGTCCGGAAAATGTCCCGGCTGGGCGGATCTGCCCTGCTATGGAGACCAAGGTGCCGCCACCGAGCGCCGTCCCTCCCGCCCCCCTCCGGCCGCAGGGTGGTTCGCTCCCCCCAGCGCGCGCCCCTTCGGCCGGGCGCGCCCACTCTCCGTGAAGGGGGGCGGGAGAGAAGGTTAAGCAGAAGATGCGGTGACAGGATCCCCTCGTGCCGCCTCTCACCGTTGAAATCCCCGGTGTCGGCCACCACCGTGGTGTGGTGCTTGAGCTGGTCCAGCGCCGACTCCATCTTCTGCCGCTTCACGGGGGACACCGACATGTCAGCGGCTGTGGGGGGCTCGCGCGCCTATAAGGGACGGTACGTGCCCGGAGGGGACCGGCCTGCGCGCGCACCCGCGGCCCGCGCGCTCCCGCCGCCAGCCGCCAATCCCAGCCCGGCTGGGCGGCAGCGGCCAATCAGGAGCGCGGGCACGAGACTGACGCGGTCGGGAGGAGCCGAGGCGGGGCAGCGGGAGGGAGAACGATCCTGATTGGCTGGTTTAGGGGCCTGGGGGTCGGGGCGGCTGGTCGCCTTGGCGACCCTGACGCCGACATTGTCGGCAGCGGAGCATGTCCGTGGGTCTCCCGGCCCCGGGATCTCCTGGACCCGGAACCTCCTGTCCTCAGAGCCCCTCGGGGATCTTCCCCACGGCCGGCACGGTGTCTGACCCGCCCCCGAGCCACCCGTCCCTCATGGCCTTGCGACACGGGCGCCGCCGGTGCCGCGAGATGGCGGCGGGCAGGCCCTGAGGGGGAGGCTCGGAGCCGCCCCGCCGCTGCCCCGCGGCTGCCCCGCCGCTGCCCCGCTGCAGGAGCTCAGCGCTCTGTGCTCCCTGCCCTGCCGTCGTGGCAAGGTTCGAAATAGCTTGTGGGGTACAGCTCCAGCCGCTGAGAGAGCCTCCGACTCAGAAAGGCAGGTGTTTTGGGCTCTTGGTTCGCCCAAACTTTATTTAGGCTGTAGAGGAGGTGATCTTGTAAATGTGGTTGTGCTCCCGAAACAGAGGATGGCCCTTGACTGGAAATGTCGGAGAATCCGTGTAACAGGCTCTGAGTCATGGGGTTATGCTGTTCCCTCTTTCTTATTGCTCCGCTTGGGACATCTGCCACAGAAGTTCCCCTTCCTGATAGGCAAGAATGTGCTTTTGTAGAACCTCCTCATGCCTTGCCCAGCCCAAGAACGGATAACGCAAAGAAGAATTAGGTTTAAGTCCTGTTTGAATTCTGTGACTGTGTAGGAAACAGGGTGTCTCTGGTTTCTTTGCCAAGGTATAGCAGAGCCTCTCTTGTGAGTCATGGAATCACAGATTCCCAGACTGGTTTGGGTTGGAAGGGACTTTAAAGACCATCCAGTTCCACCCGTGCCATGGGTAGGGACACCTTCCACTAGCCAGACAAGAAAAGGAGTTCAGCTCACAGCTTTTCTCGAATTTAATTCTTATCATGTGTCAGATTTTCACCTCCCCTTGTTTTTAAGACACGGCTATCCAGGCCATAACATCCTTCCTGTTAAATGTCAGTCCCCAAAACCAAAAGGAAACGTGGTTTCAGACATTCTGCTGAGTTTCTGAGACTCTCAGTGATAAACCATTATGAAAGCCCAGTGAAAGAGACAGAGATGGAATTACAAGTATAACTTAACTATTTTAATAAATCTTGTACAGTGCATGGTTATGTCATTGTCTCCTTCGCTCAGTTACATCAATGTACAGTACTTTATAGCAGTGTCTGCAGGCAGTACAAACAGAACAGATGCACAGCTCAGTAGCGTGGAAATTTGTAGAAGTGACCTCTGCAATAAGGTCTGCTGAGAGACTTGTTTTAGGAAGTGCTC
>VYZQ01062510.1:0-11854 GCA_013400655.1 Mystacornis crossleyi | reverse complement strand
CCCCCAGTGTTGCCTAACCCAGCCCCTGCGTGGCCAAGCAACCAAAAGTCCCACCTGGGAGGAAAGGTCTTTAAGAAGGCTGACCATAAGGCAAGCATGTTGTTCTTTAACCCTTTGGAGACAAAGGAGGGTTAGATGCTTTTTTATCCATCAGGGAACTTAAATAGTTTATTTAAAGCAGCTGAGAGAACAGAACTCTCTCTTCATTTTAACTCTATAACCACGGAGCCATCCTTTTTCTCGACACAGGCTGTCATATCCAAGTGTAATTAGTAATTTTCTCATTCAATTTGTCTCTCCAAATGTTAATAAGTAGAAGAGTATAAGGTAGATTATATTTTATATTTAGGCTATGAATCTGCTTAAAGACAGAATCTTTTAATTTGAAAACTTTCCCTATGATGAATTGGAAAGCCTAACCACCACCATGACATAATAGTTAATTCAGTGGCAAATGCAATTAATTAGTCTAAAATGGATAGCTTATAATGTAAAAAGAGCTTGTTAAGTTCTCTATGTTTCTTCTCTTGACTGGGGACTGGAAAGAAAAGTTCTAAAATATAATAATAGAAGATATTTTAAAAATATACTTGATTGAACTGAAAGTGAAAATTAACATGGCACTTGCAAAAGCCCTTTTAAGACTTTTAGTTTATTTTTTACTACAAAGAAATACAGTATCTCAGGAGAGCCTTGAATAGTCATTGAAAGTGACTTTTAAAAAATATTTGGTTGTTTGCCCACTGCTGTTGTATGCCTCAGTCAGGAATACAGCTCTTTTTAAAAGCATCATATGTGCTCGTTGCAAAACCTTTCAGGCAACACTTACTTTTTATCATCTGCTGTTGAACTGAAAACAGTATTTGGAGAAAGAGATGTATGTAGTTATGCTTTTCATGGAACTGTCAAGAACGAAAAATTACTATTTTCTCCAACAGTAATTGACTTCTCTACACAGCAGTTCTAGAGTCCTATGATTTACCTTTTCATACATCAGGGGCTGCTCAGTCACTTTCTGCACAGGCATAGCTCACCGGAGATTTTATTCAGCACCTAGTATGTTAAAACCAGTTGAATGAGAGAATGAGAGCCCAGACTTTCATGGCATAATTTTCTCCTATGTGTATATCTTGAATCCAGGATGGCAGAACAGTGTCTGGGATTTTTAATTCACATGGACTTTTAAAATACACTTTTTCAGCAGGGAACCAATATAGTCTTATATGTTTCATGAACTCTCATCTCTTGTATGCACTTCGCTTTGCTAAGCATATGCCATTATGCGTTTACACTTGAATATATTGGTTGTTTTTAACTTGGGAATTTTCAGTAATCTTTTTTTTCTCTTTGCACTCGAATATTAGTGCATTTTAAAACCTGTAAATATTCACAGAATCATAGAATAATTGAATTATACAACGTTAAGAGTTGCAAGGGTTCGTAAATGTCATCTAGTCCCAACTTCCCCTGCTATGGACAGGGACACCTCCCACTAGACCAGGAGGCTCAAGGCCTTATCCAGCCTGGCCTTGAACACTGCCAGGTTTGGGGGAACCACAACCTCCCTGGGCAACTTGTTACAGTGCCTCATCCCCCTCTCAGCAATATTTTTTTCCCTAATGTCCAGCCTGAATTTCCCCTCTTTCAGTTTGTATCCATTATTCCTTCTCCTATCACTACAGTTCCTGACAAAGAGTCCCTCTCCAGCTTCCGAGTAGCCACCTTCAGATACTGGAATGGTGCTATGAGGCCTCCGTGCAGCCTTCTCTTCTCCACGCTGAATGGCCCCAACTTTCTGAGACTGAACCAACTGACTGTGTAGGGCTAAAGTAGAAAAAACTCTTTACACTTCAATCTGTAATTGCTAATCCCGCAGAAAATGTCAGAATTACCATTTTCCACTCAACAGTGCTTTCCCAAGTGACTTTTACCCTTAATTTTTACTAGAAACTGATAAGATACTAGACAACAATCTGCAACTGACTGTGCTTTTAGGTGGATTGTTTCGTCCCAAAGATTTCCACCAAAATTCTGTCTCTCTGTTATATGGCAACAGCTGAAAGACTGTGGTCAAACAGGTTAAAGCTACAGAGCAAAACCTAATCCTATCAAATCATTTTGATGCTGAAGAATGCTGTCAGACATTTAAAAATTCTATGCAAGTAGGAGGCAATAAACAAGGAAAAATCAAGACTAGAAAAGTCAATTATTCACACATGAATAAAATTAGATATTCAAAGTCTTTAAAAATGAAAATTCATTTATTGACTTCTTACAGAGACAGAAATAGGCCTCCTCTCACACTTTGCCTTTTGTTTACATTTTGGGTAGAAATGCTCCATATACTTGAAATGAAAATAAAAATGCATCAATAGGTCAGTCTCTTGTCTGTGTACTGTGTAAAAAGAAGAAACAATGGCCCAGCAGCCTTGAAACTACCATGTAGAAAAGGTTAGAAACATTTTGCAGGTGACAAACTTGTTCTTCTGGAGCAACACAGAATACAGGTCACAGTCTTCCAAAAGTCAGTGTTTTATTTTTGGGAAGATTGTCCTAGAAATGAAAATTCCTCACCATTTAAACTTGGAAAATTTATCTAATGATACATTCTAATGGTAAGCTAGTCAAGTTTGAGTTTGCTCTGTAATACCTTTAGTTCTCAGGAGATTTCACAGTTCTACATGTTTATGTTTACCCAATATTATTTTAATGGTTTGAAAAGATGCCTGCCTTCAATGTCAGTATGTTCAGGAGAGGAATCTAGTTTGCATAATGGAAGGGACAGTGCTCTACAATGAATTCAATGAATTTTGTTTCAGGAATTTGAAATTATGTAGTGTAAATGGCTGCACAGAGACAGATTTATTTCACAGTTGAGATAAGCTCTGAGGTACTGGTTCATTTGATTGTATGGACTTTTTAGGTGGTACAGAGAACAAAATGCTTGCACCCTGTCTCAAAATAGTAACTGTGTTCCTCATTTGCTGGGGCATCCATGATTTCTCTTGGGTAAATGTTGAGTATTCAGCTGCTGCTGAGGTCAGTGGGAGATATACTCTGATACTTGCAATGTCCACAACTCTGACACAAAAGCTCCGAAGCATCTTAAATCTAGGGGCTCCATGTTGAACTTTTTGAAGGTAATTTTTCTTTCCCTTGGTTTATCTTCATAGAATGGAGATTTTAACTCTGAGTGAGGTACTGAAGCTTCATTTCTATTATGTTTGGATATAGGAGCAATAGGAGCAACAGTTCTGTGACTTTCCTTGACGGTCTTTCTTTCTCTGAACTTCTGTAAACCTGGCCCATAGCTAGAGAAGTAACTCCTAAAAAATAAACACATAAATGGAAATTGTTAAGAAAATTATTAGGCTGGAAATGATAACCCAAGAGAGATGAGGCTGCCTCAGCTCTCTGCCCACCCGTCCAACCAGTTGCAAGACTGAAAATCTATTACCAGTATGTACATACACACAAAAAGCACGCCTATACAGCTGCATTGGATTTACCCATCAAGGTTTTAGTAGAAAGGGGCCTATTGGTGGTGTTGGTGTGAGAAGATGCCAAAAGCTTCTCCCTTGTCTGACAGAGTCGGTACCAGCTGGCTCCAAGACAGACCTGCTGTTGGCCAAGGCTGAGTCCATCAGCAATGGGGGCAGCATTTCTGGGGTAACAGATTTAAGAAGAAGCAAAAACTGCTGCACAACAGCAGCTGCAAGAGGAGTGAGCATATGTGTGAGAAGCAGTTCTGCAGACACCAAGGTCAGAGGAGAAGGAGGAGAAGAAGCTGTGGATACAGAAATGCTGCTTGCAAGAACTTTCCTTGCTTCTTTTGTCCAGTGTGAAACTTTTCTCTCTCACAGAAGCTATCAGTAGTGTTATTGTAAACTAAGAACACCTGTGAATTGTTTACCATATAGTAGAAAAATATTTTCACAATGGATGTCTTAGGGTTTAGCCAATCACCCCAGGTGGGGTGACTGATCTCTTGACCAATTAGGCTATGAAGTAAAAAGTCTATAAAAGAATTGTTAAATAATTTAATAAATCACTGTTGCTGCACCATTCCTGCCTGTCAGGTCTCTCTCTTCTCCCCTCTACTGCTGCGGGACACAATGACAAGAAGGTACTGCAAATGCTGGATTCCCCTGCAGCCCATGGTGCAGACTGTGATAAGGCAGCTGTGCCCCTGCAGCCCATCATGGAGGTTTGTGGTGGAGAAGAGATCTACCTGCAACCTATGCAGGACCTGATGCTGGAGCAAGTGGATGTTTGAAGGAGGCTGTGGCCTTGTGGAAACCTGCACTTGAGCAAGCTCCTGGCAGGACCTGTGGCCCCATGGAGTGAGGAGCCCGTGCTGGAAACAGGTTTGCTTTCAGGAGCTATTGTCTCACAGAAGACCCAGTCTGAATCAGTCTGCCCTCCATGACCCCAGATGGCACCCCATGGAATGGACTCACGCTGAAGCAGTTTGTGGGGAACTGCAGCCTGTGAGATGGACCCACACTGGAGAAGTTTGTGAAGGGCTGTCTGCCATGGGAGGGACTGCACATTGGGGCAGGAGAAGGAAGTGAAGAGAAAGGAGTGTCAGAGACAATGTGTGATGAACTGACCACAACCCCCAATCTCTTTTCTCCTGCACCATTCAGAGGCAGGGGGTAGAGAAATCAGGAGTGAAGTCTGGTAAGAAGGGAGGGGTGGGAGCAGGGCATTTTAAGATTTCGTTCTCATTATCCTACTCTGACTTTTGATTGACAATAAATTAAATTAATTAAGTCAAGTCTGTTTTGCCCATGATGATGATTGGTGAGGGATCTCTCCCTGTCCTTATCTCAAACCACGAGCCCTTAGTTATGTTTTCTTTCTGCTGTACAGCTGAGGAGATGAGTGACTGTGTGGCTGGGTAAACACCTGTCATCCAGCCAAGGTCAACCCATGACAACAGTACATATACACAAATACAACTGTGAACACGCAAACATGGACTCCATCACTGGACTCTTTCTGTTCTCCTCTCTACTTGAACAGGATGGAGAAGCACCAGTGAGATCATCTATATCTATCTATATACACATATGTACAGATGAGATATGTATTACCCCAGCAGCTAGGCTATGACACACAGTCTTTTGTGATGGGCCCTATATCCCAGTATCTCCAGCAGTCTTTAGGGCATGCACATACATCCACTGACACATGCAGCTGAACACAGAGAACACTGGCTGAGCATTCTCTGATTCTGTAATAGCCAGTTCACCCACGGTCTCACCCTTAGAGACACACACCCACCAGCAGGTCTCACCCTTGGGGATCTTCAGGTCCTGCAGTCTCTCCAGAAGCTGCCTGGGACTTCCTGATGTCCCCAGTAACCAGCTCTTCCCATGGTCTCACCCTTAAAGACAGAAACACACACCTGGCTCCTGGGCCATTCCACCTACCGGCCAGCTGGCCCAGCTAGATCTTTGCTGTTAATCAGACACTGGCTGCACACCTACATTCACTGCAAGTCATGGACACACTCTGACCCCTAACCCACCCAGTGAGCAGTGCTTGGTTTCATTCACTCCAGTCTCACCCTAGTTGATGATGCTGAAGTTCAGTCACTAGTCTGTTAGTCTCTGAACACCACAGTTCACAGATGAGCTGCCTGACCCAGGGCCTGCCCTGAGCCACTGGCAGACACAGACACTGGCCCCTACACAGACACACAGACACACAGACACAGACACACAGACACAGACACAGACACACACACGCACACGCACATGCCCTCTCTGCCTGCAACAGCTGCTTGGAAATGCAGACTAAGGAGCAGACAGGGCAGACTGTGATGATCACAGCAAGGCCTGGCAAGCATAACAACCATCCCACTGCTTACAAAGAAATGGCACTGTTTGTCCGTGGTTTTCCACTGCTCATCTCCAACTTGCCGAGATCCATCCTTTCTCCTGCCTTTGGTTTATCCCCTAAACATCCCATTAAAAGTCTTGTGCAGCCACAGAATTCTCTTCCCCGGCATCCCATAATGTCTCCCATATACCTAGGCAGGGATTCAACACCAGTCAGAAAGTTGCTACAGAGAGCTTCTCTGTTCATTATGTATTTCACACCTGGATACCAGAGCTGAGCCTCTCCTGAGAAAATCCTAGGATGAGCCTCGGCAGAGTGTGCCTTCTCCTGTGTCTTAAATTTGATTCCTGTCTGCCTGCCTTTGTGCCTGTGTTCCTTTGGGCTCGTGGTGGACGGTGGAATTGTGGTTGTCTATGTCTCTGTTGATGGGCCTAGGACCATCTGTGACAGGGTATTATTTAGGGTCCCTCACCTATGGTCAGCACTCTGTTGTCCTTCATGGAAGTTTTTAGCAAATAATCTGATATCATACATAATTTACTAATAACTTTACTTACTACCTGTATGAACTTGGTTGGCTGAAAATTTTCAGTGACACTGTAAACATTTGACAGCTGACAGCTGTGTTAAACAGTAAAAGCCTGTTCCTCATAGGATATTTAAGGATTTATGATAAAATGTTTTTCATTCCCATCCTTAAAAGAGTCCTTTAATGTGTTGACCTGACCAAGCTCATGAATGTCTTATATCTTCCAGCCATTTAATTATCCTTCCTATCTTTTTTTTAAATCCTGCTGTAATGTACCAGCGTCCTTCTTAAAAATTAGACTTCAACATTAATTTTTTGAAACACCCATTCTATTCTGTTTTTTATTTTTATATAAGCAGTATTCACTTTAATCTCTTTGAACAGTGTTACACTAAGGGATGACATTTATCTGATTACCTGCTTTGACCCTCAGTGTTTTACGCATTCATTGCTTCTCATTTTAGCCTGTGCTCTCTCTGTAAAAAGATTCTTCATAATTTATAATAGAAAGAAATCTGGATTATTCTGGGTCAGGATTTTGTGTTATTTGTTACATATTAAATACCTTTAAATCAGTTGAAAGTATGACCAACTTTATTGGTTCCAGCTCACTGATAGAAATTTTATTGAACTGAGGTTCGAGAACAAGATCACATGGGACTTTCCTAGAACCACTTACTGATTTCTTTGTTACAGTTACACCTACAGACTTAGCAACAAATTTTTCAACAAGGTAGTGAGAACCACACTAAGCTGGCATCCTTTCCCCTTCTTATACAAATCGGCATAAGGGTGTCTTTCAGAAGGAAATATCAGTGTACCAAGGGACTCTCACAGTATTACATTCATCAAACAAATTGTTATATACATACGCATACAACATTCAAAAAATTAATCTGCCTTCCAAAGATATTGATTGAAAAATATTCTCAGGTTCATGATAATTAAAAATTTGTTTTATCGTATGGCCATACTTTTTCATAATCAAAACCTTCAAAACTGCTGTGATTATATATTTTTTCTTTTTGTTCAGGCAGAAAAAGATCAATTACATGTGCTGTTCCATTTATCACTTTTAAATATTAGCACACTCTTTCCTTTCAGTCTTCTGAGATATCCAGTCTGGTATAATATTTCTTCAAGATAAATACTAGTATTGCAGAGTGCCTCTCATCCAGGTATTTTAATCCTGTTCTGTGCATGTTATGTGGACTTGCTAGTTCAGAAAAATAGAGCTCTGTTAGAGGCTGTTAACTATTCTCAAGAGCTGGTACTGAGTGAAACTGTTTCATCATCATCCTGAGAAGTGACTGTATCACTTGGATTTCTGAATCCTGCAGGCTTATTACAAATGCATTGCTGACAGAGCAACATTTAGTGTTTGTCTTTGAGCTAACGTAAAAGGACTTATTTTATATTCAAGGAAAGGGTCTCTGCTCAACAGTATAAGCATTGGTCACTTACAGTCTGACCCTACCACTCTCACTTATATTGAACCCCTTGTTGAAATGGAATTCCCTGAATCTACTCACCAAGTAACGACGAGAAAGAATAATCTTGGCCTTGCAGGACATAAAAGTTTAAGAATTGTACCATAGCACACAGTGATTTTTATGGGATTTTTTACAGTTACTGTGTTAATTAACAACTGATGAAACTTCACTTATCTTCTTGTGCTCCTTATTTTCTGCTACAGTGGCACCTTGGATATTAAAATATATTCCATTCCCATGGATATTTCATTTTTCATTATTAGTTGCTTCCAGGCCACTAGCTGTGAATTTGACTCTGGAGAGTATTTTAAGTCTAACTATTATTGCACTCATTTAAAGTTTTTAGTATCTGTCTATTATATCCAGGTTACAGTAGATACAATAGTCTATATAATAGTCTCATTTTTGGTGAAATAATTGAAAGCTATAAAGTAGGATTCTGTAGGGTTTTCAGTGTAAAGTCTGCTGAAGAAATTGTAATTAAATCCTAAAATATTACTTAGACTTTATGGTGTAATAGTTCTATGTACTTCAAAGGGAAGTTATACTCATTTATCCTAATACTCCTTGTAAGAGAACTGCGTAATAGTTGAAAATACTTTTCCTTAGACTACCAAATTGTTTCTGAGGAAAACATCCAACTGCATGCCTCAAATGTTTTTACATGTTTTTGGCCCATAACTTTTACTTTCCATGACCAACAATCTTTAACTACCTGTACAATGAGTTAAATCCTGATCTTTAATTAATTTCAGATTGTCACTGTTGGAGGTTAGGCTTTTTCCTTTTTTTTCTTCCTCTCAGGGAGTTTTTCTCCCATTTGTTGTCTAAGAGATGGGAATGACAGTACTTAACAGACAAAACATGTGACTAGGATGGGGAGAAGTGGAGAAGGAGTGCAGGTTGCGGCAGTCTCTTAGCTGGGGAGTGAGCTCACTGACTGGGGGTTTTTCTCTTGGAAAGTGCAGAGATACTGCGAGACATGGTGGGAGGATTGAACCAAGACTTGGCTGGGGGACCGTGGCTGGGCCCAGCCCACTCCCTCTCTCTCTTTCTCAGGGATCGGCGAGGAGACAGCTGTGGTTTTGGTGCTGGCCTGCTGCTGCAGGGAGAATTTGCTGTTACTGCCGAGTTTGGTCCTTCACTGCTTCTCCTTACGGTGGATGAGCCTCTGCTCGCAAGAGCAGCCATTGAAATGGGACTTTTCCAACACTTTGTAAGAAATGAACTTTTAGATACAATTAACTAGGGACAAAGTTGTGAAAGCAAAATAAAACTGTTTATGAGCTGGGTGTGTGTCTCCCTCCCTAAAGCCGAACACACACACCTTCCAACAACATGGCTATGTTTTATACCGTTTCCATGGGCAGGGCGGTCCCTCTCCCCTTTCCCATTGGCTGGGTACTCAGGAACTTACATTCTCTCCAAACCTGCTTTTCTGTTCCCTCCCCTCTCATCCCACCTCCCTCTCAGTCAGGTCTTCAACCCCGCCCAGCTCACAGCAACACCCAACAACCCAACCAGAACAGACCCAAACCAAAAAGAACACCACATAAAACCAACAGCTTTTATTCCTTAACTTAATAACCTTTTGGCTTCAGCAAAATACCACCTCATCTCTCACACCTGGCCTCACTGGGAGGGACCCTCATCATCTGCTTGAGTGCCTCAGGGGAAGCCTGGGACCCCGACCTCCTCCCCCTCTGTGTAGGGAGTACCTTCTAACTGCTTGTGGGAGCCTGGCTGCTGCTGCCATTGCCAGGACATTCCACAGGACATGTGAGAGCCAGGGCAAAACCCCAAACAACCCCCACCTTCTCTCTCCTCACAGGGCTTCCCAGCCCCTGCTGTTTTCTGCCACTGCTTTGGTGAGGCGGGGGGTTTTGCTACTTTAGCTGGACACCCAGCGTCTGCCCTGACTCCCACTGCTCCTACCACTGATTCGGGGTTTTTGCTACACTTTGTTTGCCATCCTGGGTGTGCTTGCCTCTGCTGTCCCAGCCCACTGCTCTGAGGCTACAACTACAGACCAGCTCGCCACCCAGAGTGGCACTGAGACCGGCTGCTCCCCGCGAGTTTTGCAAGGGGAACCACCTCCTCCCAATCCCGTCACCTGCGCCGCCATCGCCCGCCTGAGGAAGTGACGGCGCCGGCGCCACAGCGCCCCCTGCAGGCGCGGGGGAATCACAGCCCCCGCCCCACCCGGCCCGGAGCCAACAGCGCCCCCTGCCGGCTGTGACCGTCACTGCACCGCAGGGAAGGGGCCTGACAGCCGAGAGAAGGCGCTGCTGCCTTCCTCCCTCTGCTCGTCGGCGCTGCCCGCGCTGCTGTGTGGTTGCGTTGTTATGCACATACACACTAGTAAAGAACTGTTACTCCTTTTCCCATATCTCTGCTTAAAGTCCCGTAACTTCAAAGTTATAATAATTCAGAGGGAAGGGATTCATATTTTCCATTCCAAGAACCTTCCTTGGCAGACACTTGTCTTTCAAACCAAGACAGGCACAAAGAAATGTATTTCTTTTTTGATTTTTAATACATAATTATTTAGATAAGAGGCATTACAGACATGGTTTTTTTTTATTATCACTAATATATTTGATATGATAATACATGGTATACTATTATTTAAATCAGAGAAAATGACAATTATTAAAATGCCTTGGAAAGCATATAGGAAAATAAGTACGTGAGAAACAATTTCAATGTGTTTTTTGAGTGGTTACTAATTAATGACAAGCTGCTGGTGGAGTTCTTCGGGAGCTCATATTAGGACTACACGTATTAAATATTGTTATTTATATGGCTTATAGATAGGAGGAAAAAAGTATGGTAAGCCACATGAAAGATGTGAAATATTTGCATGAACTTTAACAGGTAATAACTTCAGCATGTTACGTTGAAGATCCTTTTCCTAAAATTATCAGTCCATTTCCCAAGTACAAACATTATATGAACAAGCCAAATAAAAGTTATTCTTGGTTTCCAACTTTTCTATTGCCAAAAGGATTTACCTGTTTACAAAAAATGTGAGAAAGAAACAAGAAGGGGAAAAAAAAAGCTAACCTCATGAATCTAAAATGAAATAGAAACAAAATTAGTAATTCACAGCTTTCACTAATTGATCATAACAAAACACTTGTTGATATTAAACAGATTTTCTTTGCCTATACGCTACATGTTGTCCATAAAGCAAGTGGGATTAAAATTGCGTGCAGAATCAGCTCTTCTGCCTTTATTTTGGATGACATCCATTTCATCTAATAGAAAGAATTTGATCCCATAGCTCTTTGTCTCCTTAACCACAACCAACTCTGAAAAATTTCTTTTTTTTTTTTTTTTTTTTTTTTTTTTTTTGCTAATAGGATGCTAATACGAAAGAATTTTCATAAAAATAAGCACCTTCCATCTTTTCCCACCACCAACATCTTGAGGAGGGAAAGTAAGAAGTGCTCAAAATGTTCAGTCCACCAATGTGCTTTATTTACAAATGTTTTGATAGTCAAGGTACTTATGTCATGACCAAACATTATTCTGTTGATCTCATCTCTCTCGTGGTCTTCTTGAATTTTTCTTATTCATCCATATATCTTAAGGTCCCTTGTAAGTAAGGGGACTTCCTTTTATCCAAATTTCTATATCGTACAGTGCAGTGGAGCCTTCAGGTTTTCTAGTAGCAATTTTTACACCCTCAACAGTTATTTAAATTCAACAAACAGACAGTTTTTAATACTAAGTAGTAAATTTCATGAGAAACAACCACTGAGAATTCCACAGTTCTCGTCACAACTGAAGCCTATAATATCCACAGAATGACAGAATGGCTAAAGTTAGAAGGGACCTGTGTAGATCACATTGTCCAGTCTGGTCAAGGAAGACCACTTAGACCCACTTGCCAAGAACTGTGAATATTTCTAGGGGAGACTCCACAACTTCCCAGGACAACTCATGCCACTACTCAGTGTAAGAGACGGTCCGAAGG
>VYZQ01062507.1:32223-42378 GCA_013400655.1 Mystacornis crossleyi | reverse complement strand
ATGTGAATTATAACTAATTTTACCTATTTTTCTATGTAGATAAAGGAAGCAAGAGAGATAAGAGTAGTTTGTAGTGGGCATGGTTTACTGCTTGCTTGAAAACTTCCTTTCTTATTGGAAGAAAATGGAGAAAGCACAACATCTTTTTAGTATTTTACTGAATATTTACTATTATGAACAGCTTTTTTTTTAACAATATCAAGAGTTTTCCACAGCAGATGTGCAGTTACACTTTTCAAGGACATCATTCCTCACAATACAATCAACAGTTGCTGGGTATTAATGGAATTCTCTCGGGGGAAAAATCTGTTATCTCTTTGATGGGAACAGATCTTTTATCAACGATGATTGCTAATACAGTTGAGGGAGACCAGAGAGGCTGTTAATTATTCTGTTTGGGTGTGCTTTAATGGAGTTATCAGCAAAGTACATCTGTGAATTTTCTTTTACAAAATGAAGTAAAAGAAATTTTCCACATTGCAGTAAATGTGGAATTAGACTTTAAGGGAAAAAATGGCATTTGCCTGCAGATGGATGGCAAAGTTTGTGAGCATAAGTACATTTTTTTTAGTTTAACAGCAATCTTCTCTAATGTGATTCATGCAAGATAATTTTTATTTGAATAAGAACAATTACTTTCCCTGGTAGTTTATTTTCCTGGTAAGTACTGTCTTTTCCCCTCATCAAATTTTTTAGCTGTTTGGTGTTTTTTAGATTATCATGTCTTTCTTCAGGGCATCGTCAGCAACCAAACGGATCTGACTCAGAGAGGGTTCAGGGCGGATCCTCCAGTAGCAAAAGCTATTGATCAAATTCCTAAATTCTGAGAAAGCCCTCCTGCTTCTGGATGCTTTAGCAAGCAATACTTGCACATCCATGCTTGGTGCGTCTGAATTGAAAACCCAGTTGCAAAAAAAGGGAATAGGACATAAGCTTGGGGAAGAGAGCAGTAATACTGATGTGGGAGATACTTCTTTATAGAAGTATTACTTTTGAAAAGATTGGAATTTGGAGGCTTTGTGCTTCTGTTCCCTTAAGTGCATATGAATGGGCAAAGGGATGCGTAGTGCCACGTAATTCCTCTATTCTCATCTATTATATTCTGCCTATGAGTTTCTGTCAATCAGTGGAAAAGTCATGTGTTTGAACCATAATTGCCGTTGATTATTTTCTTTTTTTTTTTTCTTTTTATTTAAGACTGTTGTTCCCCAGTGTTTTTCTAGCTTTTCTACTATACCACGTGGCTCTCAGACTCTCACTCTTCTACAACTGTGGGAGAAAAGGCTAAATAGATAAATGTCCACTGACTGGCAATTCTCCTGCCCTCTCCTACCTCCAGTTTCTGCCTGTTCTTGGTAGTTTCAGCATAAGTGTTGGGTTTTTTGTTTTGTTGTGTTTTGCTGTGTTTTGTTTTGTTTTGTTCTGTTTTGTTTTGGTTTTTTGCACTGCTTCCTACAGAATTATTTCTGCATTGCACTTCACCAAAAGTCTTGAAACTAATATTTATACATCAGATAATCATGGTGTCTCCCAAGGCTCATTTCTCATACACCCAGAACATCATATTGTATATTTTCTGATGTAAAGGCTTTTGGGAATTTTGGCTATGTGAAAGTAGTACTCTCTCCAGACATCTCTTAAAGATCAAATATCTTGAGGAGATGCAGGTTTCTACCAGAACCAAATGTAAAGGACAGGGTGTGGCCAGTGAGAAAGAGGGTTGATTAATCGTAAACACAGTTTCTAAACAGGTTTGGATTCTCAATAGAAAAAAAAAGTATCAGCTGACTGGGACTTAAAAAATAAACATGAATATGTGCAGCTGTAGAGTTATTGAACACCTTCTAATACTTGAGGATAGGAGTGAGCTCCAGATAGCAAGGCTTGTTGTCTCTTGTGACCAGTTTAAAAAAAAAGAAATTTGAAAGAGATACTAAGAAAGGAGCAGCTGGTTTCAACAGAGACCTGGTTGTACTTTCCCTTAAATTTCCAAGATGCTCTGCTTTTTCATGCGTTCTTACTGCCCTTTCATAATTAATGCCACGTTTCACTACTTCTCCTAGGATGTCTGTAGTTATAGTTGGTATTGAACACCAGAAAACAAAATCTCTTCCTGACTCTCCTTTTTTTCTGTAATGAATTCCTTCTTTATATGTAACTAATAGTAGGAAAATAGCTGTTCAGCTTTAGGGTTGGTGTTAAGTTTTTTGTGCCGCTATACAGCTCGTTTAAATTCCTGTTGAAGAATACCATTGTAAAACTTCAACCCAGGATTAAGCCAGCCAATGCCAGCTCTTCCTTTCATGCACCTGGGTTAGCTTGCAGGTTAAATTCATTGTTCACCACTAAACCAATTGCAAGGCTACAGGTTAGAAATTTGGTGAGCGGTTGCAAAAGGCTTGTGATGAAGGTTATTCTATTCTGTAATGGACAACCTCAGTTACAGGAATATTAATGTTATTCAGGAATGTGGTGAGTTGAATCATTGAACTGCACATGGAAAAATAGTGGGGAGAATAGTGGTCTTCAGAAAAAAAGAGATCTTGCTGAGTAGCATGGCAGAATTCCCTTTGATTTATTCAAAAGTAGCCTTGAAACTTTGCTGATGATTTTGGGTTTGCTTGCTGATCAGGTTGAAACAAAGATATCTCACTACTTCTGCTAGCTTAGGTCTTGACCTTCTTAAACCTTAACTGCCTTTTTAACTTGTAAATTTATTATTAGGGTGTTTCTTTCAAGCTGTAGAATTATACTTAATTCATACAGCACTCCTGATTCCTTTCAACTCAGTAAAATTCAAATAATTTTCTCCCACTGAGAGTAATTTCTTTCTGGTATTCTTCCTCACTTAAAAACTTTGACAGAGAGAAATATTAATGTCATTTTATATTTTTCTCCAAAAATATTGTCAGTCCCAGAATTTTTATATTTTAATACATATTCTCCAGAGGCTCACACTAAATTTAGCATTAATTTCCTTTATATATTTCTGGACACCATAGAAATGCTGTGAATTATCTTCATCTTGCCAATGAGAAGCATTTTGCAGAAGGTCTTTCACAGGGATGTGAGAAGTTTCTAAGCTCTTCTGCTCTGCCTAGTATTAATCTACTGTGCTTTGGCATTTCTTAAAAATTATTTTAAAATCAGGAGTGACTATTTTTTAAACTGATCTCTGTATTACAAACCCTTAAACTTCTTCACATTGAGCCGGATAGCTTTGATTTGTCTGAAGCATATGGTAGATATGACTAAAGCACATTTATCAGAAAATGCCCCAGCCTATGTGCGTATCCAGAAGGACACAGAATTCACCACTCTCCTGGAATATTCTCCCTTGAAGCCCAGTGCCACCCAAACCTTGATAAGTAAATCCCATACAACCAGCATTGCAGACAGCAGTACAGTTGCCTCCCTACGTTTGCCGTCTTTGTTTCTCTTTACACAACCCAAAATCCCTTGGGCCCCCTGACCATAGAGTTGGCCTGGAGTCCTGTCATGATGAAGGGTTTCAATCTTTGCGTGACACCCTCTGCTCCACAGCAGCCCTTTGTTTGTACAGCTGGGGTATAATTTTTCTAAGGGTTGTTTCAAGTTTGTCAGCAATAAAATCAATTTAAAACAAAGGTTGTGTATGCATATAACATTGACAAGCTATTGCTTGTACTAGTTGAGGTTGCACTACGTAATTTAGTTGCATCAGCATGTCCTAAGAACTAATTACAGAAGCCTAATGAGGGACAGACTGGGTAGGTCTGGGCTCCCACCTGACCTGCAAAGTACCATGACACTCAGCATATTTCATATTGTGACTGGCCTTTCATCATAACTATTCACTGTTTCACCACTCTTTATGCTTCACAAATTTTTAAAGGTTTATCATTCTCTACAGGTACCTCATTAAAATATGAAATGTTAATGAACTTATTAGCATCTCCTGTGGGTGCAACCCTCTAACTGGTGACTCCCTATGGAGAGTTGCTTTTTGGAGGGAGAACCCAAATCTGAGATACAAATGTTTTTTATAAGATCTTAGATGCATAGCTATATAATTGTCTTTTTATTAATAGTAGATGAGGACCCAAATTGTTTACAGTTTGAAGATATCTTAGGAAGAGCTGCTGGCCAGAAGAACTTTCCACAGAAATTCAGATTATACGAATAACATATTAACTGTTTTGCTAAAGACTGTTAAGTACCACAAACTTAAAAGGTTTTGCACTTAAAAAAAACCAAAAACAAAACAACAAAACAAAACAAAACAAAACAAACAAACAAACAAAAAACAAACAAAAAACAAACAAACAAAAAAAACCCCAAAACAAAACAAAAACCCCAAAAACAAAAACCCCCCGACAACCAAGCAAAAAAACAGTCTCCATTTCAAAGTTGAAGATATTTAAATTAAGAAATTAAAACAAAGTACTGTTTTGGGCTGATTACATTTGTAGCACTGAAGTCCTGTAACATCTAAGGGAAGGTTTATTTTAGTCCCTCCTATAATTCTGCTTTGAGCATGAAGCAGCCAAGACTTCATCAAATTCTATTCTCTCCCTGCCAACACTGCAATTTGGATACTGACCTGCATCATAAATTACTCCTTTGTACCTGAAGAAGTCCAGTACTTTAAACTAACTAGATAGATGTTGTTTGCTATTCCTTTGACTCTTCATTTTTACTTCAGCTGTCAACAAAAGGGTCTTTATAAAACACTATACAACTCTGAGCTAGGAGGAAGGGAAAGCTAGGACTGACATCAATTCCCTGGCATCTCCGTTTCCTCTCTCACTGCAGCTAAGTTGTTCAACGTTCATTCTGTAAATTTTTATAGTCACCAAAAATATTTGACTATTTTACTTTTGTGCACCTTGTAACTGTGCACAGATACTTATTACAAAAGTAATTTTCATGTCAAAGATACCCTGAAAAGTTTTTCTATCTGTCTGAACTTCAACTTCCATATGTACTAGAGACAATATAAATTAGCAGAACAACCATATCACAAATAGAGAAGCACCTGACTCTTCCAGAAAACCATCCTTCTCTATATTTTTTTCTTAAGATAAACCTGTAGGCTAATTTACTGTGTGGAAAGTTACCTTGCAAGCTAAATTCTGAAGGGCTGATTTCAAGTTGTTGGTACCCTATAGCCTCATGCTTGTGTTGTATATTTTGTACTTAGCAATAAAATATATTTCCCTGGCTTAGGCACTGTTTGCAAAGCACTTCTGCTTGGGGTTTTTTCCACACGGGATTCATTTAAAAGAATTGAAGGTTACATAAATTCCCTAACCTCTTTTTCCTGCACCATAAACTTACCACAGAATTCTTGGTATCAAGTATCTCACGTAAAACATGGGGAACTAAGTAATAAGCTAAAAGAAAGGAAATTCATCCTGCATTGAGTGCAGAGACTAATTAAGTGTTGAGGAAAAAGAAATGAGTATTTGTAGGACTTAAATGAAAATGAGGTTTTCCTGAAAGATAGATCAAATTATTCAAAATTTTAAAAGAAATAACAGATGAAATTATTTAAATAAACATGTAAAAGGTAAGTTTGTCTTGTGAAATTATTGCCTCGCCATCTCCTATTTGCACTGCATTTGAGCAGTGGGAAAAATGTTTACCTAACCACACATCCTATAGCCATTTAGAACTTTTTTCCTTTGGAGTAATTTTCTTTCCTGTGTTAAAGCCAGGAAAGTATATTCCCTCAGTATGAATTTAAGGAATGTAGGATTAACATGACCCAGGGGCAGTAAATAATTCTGCCACCTGCACTAGAATGAAATTTCTGATGTCTTGTTTTCCATCTCTGCTACTAGTGTCTAATATGCTATTTTTTTTTTCAGACTATAATGCATATGATAATGTAGCCTTGCTTTGTTTATGGGGTACCCTGCTGTGTTGTCAATGTCATGGGTTGACACCTCTTCCTGCTTTTCAGGTTTTTCTTCCTTTTGGCTCTGTTTCCTGGAGGAAGTGGTTTGCAGCAACAGGTGCTGTAATTTCCTCCAGAACTGGACAGAACCAATCAATTAACTAATCTGAATATCGACAGCTCTATTGAGCCACTTAGAGAAGGGGTACGCCCTGTGAATTCAGATTAAAAGGAGATGAAGGGCGGGAATCTTTCTCTTGCTCTTCCGGCGAAGACAGAGGTAACAGAGGGCCCGCTCAGCCCCCTGGGGGGGGCTGGGCCGGCCCGGCGGGGCCCGGCTGGGCCCTGCCAACGCGAACCCAGGTGCAGGCCTGGTGGGAGGCCAGGCCGGGCCATGGTCCAGCTCCGCCGCGGGGCCATGGCCTTCACCTTCCTCCCCTCGGCCCCAGGGGTGGGGGGCCACAGCCCCAGGCCCAGGGGTGGCGGGGCTGAGATGCTTCCCCCCCCCCCCCTTCCCTTCAAACCCAGCTCTGGCTGCAAACAGCTGCACAGCCGAGGCTGCCGCTTCACGAGAGATAACATCCAGTTTTCAAGGTCCCGCACGGGAGGACTGGCCTCTGCAGTGCTGTAAGTTTTTCCTCCGAGATATGAAACCTGCAATCCTTTCCCAGGAAAGGCAAAGACACAGAAGAAAGGACTGAAGCCTAGAGAGAGGAGAGAGAGGAGATGCTAGAAGCTGAAAGCTCTTTTGTAAACCTATGGTGATGGACTCAGATATAGAAACTCCCTTTTAATTTCATTATAAGCTTTTTGGGGGGGAAAGAGCTTTCCAGCTGAGATGAAGATGATTTTGGATTTGTTTTTTCTCTTCTTCTTTTTTCCTGGACTGTTTCAAACCAAGGTGTAGGCCTGAGGTGAAATGCTAACCTTGGCCCCGATCTGATGAGAGGAGCTACCTACAGAAGGACGTTGAATTTTTTACTACAGGTTTTCTCTCTATTAGCGAGGGGATTTTATCCTGGAGATGGATGAAGAGAACTTTTGTTTTTCTGGAAGTGCTTGTCCTTAAAATTATACCCCCTGCAGCTAAAGGTGAATCCTTGAACACGGTTGTGGGAAAAGCTGTGGATCAAGGTAAAGGGACCCTCACATGTCAACAGAAAACCACCCCAGATGGCGGTTGTGCTGTGACGTGGATGCCATGAGAAGATGGTTCTTGTGGAAAAGTTCCATAGCTGAGCAAAAGAGACTTCTCTCACTCAATGGACTGACATAAGATTGTTATAGAGTGGCAAACTAACTGAATTGCTTTTAAGTTTGTGTCTTTATATTACAGGTGGATGGAGGAGGTGCCGGAGAAAAAGGGGGGTTAATTTGCTTTAATTCCTTTTTATTCCACTTTACTTTTAGTTGTAGTAATAAACTTCATTATATTCTTTAAGTTTGGTGCCTGCTTTGTATTCCTCCCTGTTCTTATCTCACAGAAAAGGGGAAAATGCGAATCAAACCACTACAGTCAAGAAAGCCACATTTTTTGTGTTATTAATCAAATTCCAGGCTACATATCACATTTCTGTAGACTTGAGACCCTTTTATAGATATAATTTTTTTTTTTCCAAAATTACAAAGACCAATAAAAGTATGTGGGTTTTTTTCCCTGGAAGGTACAGGTGATATCATGGAACCAAAGCCACAAGAGACTGGGTCAATGAAGAATGGATGGTAACAGAATTATCCCAAAGGTTCTTGTAGCAAAGAGAGAATAGTTGAACTGTACACCATCATCACAAGTGACTCCAGACCAGCTAAAAAAATACACAAGATGGAGAAGCTTGTTTTCAGCTAAGAAAGTAATTATTTTTAATGCTTTGGGGGATATTCTTTCTATTCTGTACCATGTTATTAGATGTGGAAGTTCTTGATATAAATGCTTGTGGGAAAACATCTCTACAAAAATATGTACTGGAGTTTTCATGGCTGGGAAAGGAAAGAAGGCAAGATATGTGTGTGCTTCTAAAAGCACACTATGTATCACATAATATAACCCTGCTGTGTGCAGTGGTGCACGAGCAGTCTTCTTAAGATGGGGGACTTGGCAATGAGTTCTCAATCTTCTCAAAAATATGTAAAAACAAGAATCATGATTAATATTTGGAGATAACTGATACCTAAAGAATTAACTGTTGCAGCCGCTTAACCAGCAGCTGTTTTGGCCAAGAGACCCCAGAGCTCAGGTACAGGAGTGGCCTGGTGGTGGTCTAGCTCCAAAGTCTAAGATCACCCCCTGAGTTAGGGTGAGAAAATCTTCTCCCATCAGGCCTTGTGATTCTACGCAGATTCGGTCTGTCGGATTGGCCAGCTGCCATGCGCCCCTTATATCCCTTAAAAGGATGTGATCCAGACCCCACTCTGCCCCTTCCTTCTCCCCACTGATTTTTGTTGTATTACCCCACCTCCCTTCTGTACCCCTTTATAAGCGTGTCACATCTGTCAGGGTGCTCTCTTTCGTTGATGGACTCCTTCGTTGTGGTTTGGCAATAAACCCCAGCAGAACTCTGTACGAAGAGCCGCCTCCTGACCCTTTGCCTCTAGTGCTGCCTGAGCTGGCCAGCTCAGTGTGAGCGTGTGCTGCATGCTTCCCGCGCACGGGTGAGAGAGCTGGCTTGCAAGTGTGCAAAATTGCACTGCCGGAGTGTTCCTTGCTAGGAATCCCTCAGGAATAACGCAGCAGCCTTCCCTCTGAACACCCACACAGCGTTAATTAGCTCTGTTAGCCGTGATGGCCCTGATTAGTGGTTGACTAGGAATGACACATGACTGCAAAGGCTGGTGAGAGGAAGATAATAAGCTTCTTTATTCAGAGTGGATATTTCAAAATCCCAAGAGATTATACAAAAGAGAGGAAAAGGACATATAGGGGAAATTAATAGTTCTGTGGTGATCCATGGTTCTCAGCTAGACTACAAAGCAACTTTGTGGAATAGAACAGGTGGGGTTTTGGTGCTGACCAGAAAAAGCCAGATTCCTCTCAGCAGTACCCAGCTAAAGGACAAGAGGGGGTAGGTTCAAACTGAAGTACAAAAATTCATTTCTTTTACAGTGATCACAGTGATGTGACTTTAGGACAAGTTGCCAAGATAGGTTAAGGAGTCTCCATCTCTGAAAGTATTCAAATCCTGACTGAATATGGTACTGACTTTCTGGATAATATTTTTCCGAGCAAGGGTTAGAACTAGATGATCTCTAGAGGTCTCGTTCAACCTTAAAATTTGTGTGATTCAGATGACAAATATATTGGCTCTGGCTATGTATCTGTAAGTCTTTTGAAGACAAAATTTTTTAGTCTTACTAGTTTAGTGTTTTTGCAGCAATATGAGCTCCCTTGTTGCAACCAGTCTTGAACATTTTAAGATAAATTGTCAGGAGGTTTAGCTTCACTATTACACCAATCCTACTCTATAGGCAGTGTAAAACCTTTTTTTTTTTTCAGCTCTTCTTGGTTTTCTGAGATGTGAAATAGGTTTTCTCTTCTGTTCTCTACTGATGGGATCCCAAGTAGATAATCCTTAAACATTAATAAGGAAGCATGTGCAGTTAATTAACCTGGAATTCCTTAGCAGGGATTATGTGAGGAGAGGAAGACAAGGGAATAGATAACACATAAAAATAGAAAAAGTCACTTGTCAGGAGTTTAGAACAGAGCAACACTCTCAACTTTTGCTTCCTGACTTGTAGCAGAAATATGGTATTCATGGTTTATTACCAAGCTTTCAAAAATAGCTATTTCACCTGAGAGGTCTCTGAACACAAAAACAAATTGTGAGCTTCCTAAGATAAATTGATTCCTGTGAAATATCTGTGGTCTGTTAGCCTTACCAGCTCTCAGGATTTCTAATTGCAAAGGAGATGAAGACAAGTGCTGCTGACAAGCCATCTGGACAACCTGCATAATGTAACAGATACATGGCGAAGAAGATCCTCTCCCTTTTTCGGTGGCAAATCATTGTGGGATTTCTTGGCTTGGTTGCTGTTGGCAGTACATTTATTCCTCCTCAGGCTGCATGTTGACTTGGAGGGTGGAAGGATGGCAACAAAATGCTGAGGAGTCCAGATTCCATTACTGGTATCAGTAGTATCCCACCATGGACAAGAAACTTCAGTGTTCTGTTCCAGTGCCCCATCTACAAAACAGACAGTAGGAAAGCCTGTACACTAGGTCTTTGAAATACATCCATTTCCTCATTCCCCCATTCAAAAAAAAAAAAAAAAAAAAA
>VYZQ01062506.1:42911-68334 GCA_013400655.1 Mystacornis crossleyi | reverse complement strand
ATTTCTCTGTAACGTAGCCTCTGACTGCATGTTGCATTGCCTAAGGGAACCCTAGTATCTCTTATCCAAAGATAGTTACAACTCGCAGAATAGCTCTTGCTAGCAAGCAAAGTAATCCCTGGGTTTTTTTGAGTTCCCACACAAATCCTCAAATTCCATGGAAATGTTATTACTATGTCCAGTGAATCAAATAAGGCTTAAGACTGAGACAAGGAGAGAAACAGCATGTAATCTAAGTTGATTTCTGCTGCGTTAGGAAAGAGAAAGGTTGAAAATTTGAAGGAATTTGGCATCATGAACCAGTAAAGAGGTTTTGGCAGTATACGTATTTCCATAGTTCAACTGTTGGAAGTAAAAAGGGTAGAAAGCTGTGCTTACAGATAGCCAAGTGGAAGAAAAGTCTGGGTAGAAGTGAATGAAGGAGTCATCCACTGACTCCAGCTGTGACTGAAGTCCAGCTATGGACTGAGTCCAGCTGCGTAAAATTAAAATTACCTTTGTGTTCACTCTAGCCAATAAATGACACTTAGGATAATGTACAGGGAATAATGCATTGCAGCTCTGAAGCCTGCGTTTTTCCAGTAGAAAAGCTTAAATTCTTAAAAAACTAGACACACTCTTTTTCAAAGAAAAAGTGATAGAGATCGTATTTTTTGTTTGTTGGCTTTTCTGACCTTCCTGCTTACTGGAGAAATTGACCCACTGCCTTATTAAGAGTGTCTGTGTTGTATGTTTGTTTCTTTGTTTCCACAAGTAAGTACATGTTAGTTTTTGAAAGGAAGTTCTCTAAAGGAAACAAAGCGTTTTTCTTTGGTGACTTCTCATGTTTTCTGTAGTTGGTCTGAAAGCAAGTCTTTCTCATCTCCCCTGGGGAGTGACCAGTTTCACATTGCTGTCTTTTGGTATTATGCATTTCTCCTGATGGGTGACAATTCCAGTGGATAGGTATAGACAGCAGAGCCACAGCCCCATGGAAAATCAGGATTGCACAGGTTCCCAAGTCTGTTACCGAGGAGAGATTTAGTAACCTTTTAGTGATTCCTGATTTCTGGGAATAGAGCTGCACGAGCCTGTTCTTCATGTAGTGTAGTTTCATTTCTGGAGATGAGAAGAGGTATTGTGTCTGTCCCAAACTAACTGATTACTGAGCTGATTCTGAGAAACAGCAAATGTTCTGTTCACTCAGCTGAATGGTTTATAATGACATGGAGAAGCTTCACTGTTCTCTGGGCACCTAGTAGAGCTGAAAACCCAAGAGCCACATAATACATCACTGAAAATAACAACTAACACATAAAATTTTCTCCAATCATAGGAAATGTAATCAAGTGTCGAGTTCTTTAAAGCAGTTCTGTTCCTCTTCCAATGCCATTTCATTTTTGTTAAGTTGTGGTCTATCTAAGCAAAAATTTCCCAGTTCACTTTTGTCTAGAGGGTGGCATAGTCTAGTCCTAAATGCATGTTCAGTGCCTCCATCCCTTCAGTACTACCTTCCTACTGCCTTCATCTTTGCACTTTACAAACATTAACAACCACACTCTTGGGTGTTTTCACTGGAAAAGTCTTGGAAGCTTGGAGCTGAAACAAGAGAGCACACGCATCACTGTGTAGCACAGATGTGCAAATGCCTGAGCCTGTGAATAGTTTGATGCATTTTGCAGATGACTCATCTTTTTTGACTAGCAAAGCTAGAACTAATTATTCCGCTGGCTTTCCTGTTACATTCGGAGCAGGGTGATATCTAGGCAATGCTCCCAAACAGAAGCTTTTATCTTTAATGCTTTCAAACTTTGGGAGGAGGGAAATACTGTGTGTGATTATGGACTGTTTGCAGAACATATCACATGGGGATATAGCAGTGACTCAGTGGAGGCTTTTTTTGGTTTTGTTGTTACTGATGTTGCTTGCTAAGAATCCAGATTTGTCGCTCACTGACTACACATTAACCTCAGCAGTAATCAATGCAAGTATTTTTCATGAATTTCCAGTCATAGCATTTTAGCCATAGTCAGCATGGTATTTGTTTAAAATTAAGTGATCAAGGAGTGAGATGTGAACTCAGAACAGAAACTACGTTGCTCTGCTTTCCATAGTACATGTTTTAGATGCCCTCTTAGTGAGTACCCTGTAAATTTTACACATCTGAGAGTCATTCCATTTCAGTTAAATATGCTTTCCAAGGGCTCAATATGCAAAAAATATGTGTTTTCATTGTACCATTGCATGTTTTGAGAGGAATTTGTCCCTTCATGCATATGAGTAATGCTTCCAGCTATAGGATAGACCAAATATCAGATGATCCAGACAGCTCTCAGCTGGGCTCTGCCTCCTGTTTACTTAAGCTTCTTGCCATTAGAGAAGCTGCAGCCATATGACTAATTTTTCTTTTTCTCTGGTTGTTAACATTATTTTGTGATAACACCAAATAAGTTTGTCATGAATTTATCTAAAGATACAGCTTCTGCTTTTGCTGTTCTTTATAGGCTTCCTGGTCTCCTGGAGCTGGCAGTGGGCAACAGAACATTTTCTCTTCCCAGCAGGAGAGAATAAAGAGATGCTGCTGTAGCTATTTACCAAAGCCATCTTTGAATGTGGTGTGTCTTTTTGTGCAGCATTACCCCCACGTTTCTCTCTGTCATAGAAAGTGCAGAGACTTGAGTTGGTACTCAAGCGTTGATACCTTAAGCGTTGATGATTTGCTCAAGAAAATACTTCATGTAGTTTTTTCTTACGTGATGAGGAAGTACTTGGGGTAAACTTTCTTAGTGATAGCATCACATACTTTCTGACATACTTATTGGTATTTACCTGTACTTACTTCAACAATGGTGTGTACTTGTGAGAATGGAATCTTAAATTTTTGCAGATGTTCCGCCAACAAGTCAAGGTGTGGATCACAAGCAGGTCCAGAGAGAGCTGGGTGACGTGGTGCTGCATCTGCACAACCCTACTATCCTTTCTTCCTCCTCGATTGAAGTTCACTGGACTGTGAGTGTATATCTGTGTCCTGCTGGTGGTTACATGTATGCTGAGGTGTACTGCTTTGACTGCAGTGGGGCCATACCTACAGGAGCTGTGTAGTTTGTATGCCTGCAAATGTTTTTCTCTGGGAAGAGTGCTACTTGGGCTCTGCTTTTATACTCCATTAAATTTTGTCTCATTTTCTCCATCCTTGTCTCCATAGAGAGTGCTGTTTACAATATGGTGAGGGTTTGAGAGTCCTCCTCTGGAAACTAAAGGAGTGATCAAAGTCCTCCTATAAGTCATATCGTTTGAAGCCTTTGCACTGCCTTCAGTAGGACATGTATCAGTCGCTTAATGAGATAACGTGGGCAATTCCCTGTCTGTCAGTCACCTGTAGGGAGAAATACTGCATAATTCTGTTTGAAAGTGTTACCTCCACCTACAGACACCCTGACAAACACACCTAAATCAGATAGCCTCCTCTGAACCTGTCCTTTCCTACGGTGCGCTGAGTACACGTGGTGCAGGGAGAAGAGATGAAAAAGGCAGTGTCATATTGATGTTGCTCTGGCAGCAGGAAAGCAGGAAGTTGGCCGCGTGGAGGATATAGCAGAGGAATGAAGGGAGTAGGAATGTAACTCAAAGATCAGTTTTAAAATGGAATGCGGAATTAAGAAAAAGTTGGGGATATAATTATACCACGCACAGAAATAAAACCATGAGGAGTGAGCTTTGAGGTCTTTGTAGGACTTCCATCTGAACATTACGATATATTGGCAGGGATAGTGTGGGACAGCAAGGGCTACAGCTCCTGCAATGCCATGCCAGAAGATTTTGAACAGGAACAAAAGGCATTTTGACTTTGTAGAAGAGACGTAGCCCGAAGGAGTCCTGATCCACGACCAGGGCTCCTCGATGCTGCAAGAACACCAATAATATCTGCTGTGTTGCACAGTAATTACACTCTCACCTGCAGTACGGCCACCTGCAGCAGGCAATCTCCCGTTTTAACTAATACATTAAAACATCTTTGAGGTGCCTTGCAAATTTTTTTTGACCTTTACTTACAGAACAACCTTTTCCAGACAGGCAGCTTTTGTCAGTCTCTTGGGTGGCCTGTGGCTTCTCTGCAATTTCAAAAATAAGCATTACCTCAGTTTCAGCTAACACATGCATTCTTTATGTGATTATTAAAAATGAAATGTGTTGCTCTTTGGAGTAAAATTGCAAGCACATAGTTTTATTATATCACTGTATGAGATTTTTGAAAACAGGGAAAATCTGATGCACTTTAAAAATTTTTTGTGGTTGTTATTGGACTTCCTTAGTCATCAGAAATTGAAACCAGTAGTTAAAAAATTAGTGAATGCTCCGTGACAGATCACTTGTATAAGGTAGCTTTCTGTTTCAGGTATAGCCAAACATATTGGAGCTGCTCTCGTTTACATTCAGATCTCTTTCTCCATACATTTGGTATAAAACTGCCTTAGTTTGAAAAGCACTCAGGACCATGGAGCATCAGCTTGATCTGCTTTTCCAAGTCTCATCCATGTTACCATACTGAGTTTTATGTTCCCTCTTGGAACATGGCCCTTTCCTGCTAGCAGAGAGCCTCGCACTGAGTGGGTGGACATGGAGGAAGTCTTTGGAGAGATCTGCCCTCTGACAGAGCCCAGCCACAGCAATGGAGACAGGGCCAGCTGGCCACCCTGTCAATTTGCTTTCTCCAAAAAGAAGCAGGCAGGAAGCAGCGCTCATTTCACGGGTTTTGGGAAGCTTCCACACCTCAGGAGAGTTGACAGGCTCTCCCTTTCATCTCCATCGCCCTGAGCCATGGCACTGTCAATCCCCCTTTCCCCACGTGCCCCCAGCCCTGCTGTGCAGATTCAGGTGTGCAGCAGCCTGACATGTGCTGAGCTCTGTTGCTCCATGGATGCAAAGATTGTTCATTTCATGGAGCTGGGGCATGTTACACAACTCCGTTATCCGGATCCCTTTAATGCCTTCCTAAACCCAGGGAAACCAGCACAGTTCTACCAGCATCCAAAAGATTAGTGCACTTGTGAATCAGGCCTGTAATTTGCTGTAATGCAAGGAGCCTTTATCTGCTTTGACAGCAATGTTTACTTTGAATAACATGAGGGATAGTCCAGGGGCCGTGCACGGCATCACCCCTGGTTCCTGTCTGTTTATGGATGTGATCTGTGTTCTGCTCTCTTGCCAGGTGGACCAGCAATCCCAGTATATTCAAGGATATAAAATTCTGTACCGTCCTACACCAGCATCTTATGGAGAATCAGAGTGGTTAATCTTTGAAGTGAGGACTCCAACCAAAAACAGTGTTATAATTCCGGAGCTGAAGAAAGGTGTAAACTACGAAATCAAGGCCCGCCCTTTCTTTAATGAGTTTCAGGGAGCAGATAGTGAAGTGAAATTTGCAAAGACCCTGGAAGAAGGCAAGTAGGAGCTAGACTGTCTTCATCTTTCCTTTTTGAAGTAGCAGCCCGGCCGGCTTCCCTCTGATATATTCATTATTTGATCTTGTTTGAAGTGCATGCTGTTTGAGAGCAGCAATCTGTGGCAGAGGAGGCTGTGTCGGACTGATCATTATATGAATTGTTTGGTGACACAGAAGTAAATATTCTGAGCCAGGCACGAGAGACAGAGAGAGAGGGATGTGCAAAATTCCCTTCCAACACACAATGGGAAATACACTTTTTTATCTTCCCTGCAGTGTGTGCACTCCTCCCTGCTGAGTTCATGGGCTGGTCACAAGTGACTTCTGTCAGATTCAAGCACTTGCTAATCACTATCTTGAGTAGATAGCAGACACCACAGAAATCATCAAAGCAGTGTAGCTGGGGGAATGGAAGCCATGGTTTTTAGAAGGCTTTTATATCTGGATCAATCAGTGAGACAAAATGGAAAGATGAAGGAGGGCAACAGATATAGTGGACTAAATTATGTATTTCCATCTCATACATGTGCTAAAAAGACAAGGTTCATAAAACTCTTCCTTTTGTTGCTGCACAGGCCTAATAAGTATGCAAGCTGGCCAGTGCCTCTGAATAGGGATTTTGGTGCTTCTGCTAGGATGTGCAATCTTTCCCTTTCTATCTTTCTTCTCCGTTAGAAATGCTGTGTGGCTCCAGTTTATTGCTGCAGGTGGTTCAAAAAGTGTGCACAGCTGCATTCATCCTAAGCATCAGCTAAGCATCCACTTTTTAGAAGACTATTTCAAATTCAAAACATAAATTAGTATTATAAATATGTTAATATTAACATATTCTGCCCTGATTTGAATAAGTTTTGCATTACTCATTGTTTTTTTACACACTACATGAACTGAGATTTAGATTGGGGACTATTTATAGGCTTTATTTTTAAAAACTATTGATCCTGGCTGAGATGATTTGAGACCAGTGAGGAACTCAGTGCTTGGGACTGTGACATGGAGGTTATGGGTGTCTGAGCTTGGAGAGTATAACTTGGAGTGTTACTTTTCCTGGCCTGCACAGCAAGACTACGGCAGAACTCAGAGCCTGGTTGAAGGCTTTCTCCTTCTGTATCATTTTATCCTGTGGGCAAAAACTGCCCTCAGTGACGGGTGGGGCACAAAAGATTGCATTTGTAGGGCCCAGAAACAGTCTTCCCCTTAAACAAACTCGCTTGTGGGTGTGACAGGCATAACCGTTCAATCCTTCTTTCCAAACAAACAGCTCCCAGCGCTCCACCTCAGAGTGTTTCAGTAACTAAGAACGATGGGAATGGGACAGCAATCGTGGTCACCTGGCAGCCACCCCCTGAAGACAACCAGAACGGGATGGTTCAAGAATATAAGGTACTGCTGGCATCCCCCGGTCCCCTGGCAGAGGGAGCGTGGCCAGGTAGTGCGGGATGGGCTGTTCGTGGATGCTTGGCTCCATCTTCTGGTTACTCAGAGAAAATGGGAGAGAAAATCACTGCTTTGAATCAAACTCCATATTTAGTGATTCTGCCTAGGTGGTGGAAGGCAATTAAAGCAGCCGTCATAATTCAAAGCAAAGGGTCAACACTCTTAATTAAAACAGCTCCCTCCTTGCCTTCATTATAACTTGGGAAATGCACACACAGGGAGAGAGGGAACCATACCTGTTTGGGGACCATTTTGTGACTAAGACACTGGCCAAGGTAGTAAATATAAACAGGCTTAATGAATTGAAAAGCTCAGGGATAATAATTAACAGTGTTAAGATCTGAGTAAATTATGCATAACTGGGTAGTTAAAACAAGTGGAAAACTTTCAAGGAAAGAATGTTCTTCTATGATAATAAAGCTATTAGTGCATAGAAATTTTTCTTTTCTTCCAAACGCAGCTCTCATTATGTTACTTAGTTTTTAACAAATTGAAAGTACATTAAAAATATTTATTGTTTGTTGCTCATTTATGAACATAGATGGTATTTGCAGTTTAAAATTTTTGTGATCATTTACATAACAAAGTAAATGAGTTTATTTTTCCTAAGCAAGCTAGAGATGTTTTAAATGTTTAGTTGTGGATATCAAGTAAGCTTTGTAGCCATGGAGAGGCAGGAACTTTGGTTTCAGCCCCCTGCAAATTCACATTATTGAGAAAATCTTCTAGATGAGAATGTCTTGGCTATTTTTCAGGTTTAAGCACAGTGCTATAAATATATTCCTAGCCATCAAAACTCATTCTGATTTTTTTTTTCCTCTCAGTAAAAATGGGAAAGGGAAGAGATTGCTAAGCTTCGTGGTCAATTTAAAATAATAAAACCCTTTTCAGAACCTGGTCAACTGGTAAAAAAAAATCTGCTTATGGCCTAGTTTCACATGTATAATATAATGTCATTGGAAAAAATACTTGGGAAGTTACTCCATTTCAAGACAGACCTTGAGCTGGAGAGATGGAATTATTTCCAATAAGAAACTGCATCAGAGGAATGTTCAGGTTGCAAGGACACAACAGTAAAAGTCAGGAAATGCACATTTCTGAGTGGATATAATCCCTACCCCAGCTCCCAGGATTTTCAGGTGACAGGTTACCAGGTGCTGGAGCAAGCACCTTGTAGTGCTTGTGTAGCAGTAGATGGCACACTGCCACATTTTGCATCTATATTTGTTGCATTGATGCCATTGTTTTCCTTTGTGCTTTTCACCATGGACAGAAAACAGACATAAAAAGATAAATATGTGAAAATATATATGCCATTCCTACTTAGGTTGCTATATGTAATTATTGGTTTTGTCAAAAAAACTAAATAAATGCAGAACTACTGATTTGAGATTAAGAACTAATACCGAGAAAAAAATTTCAAATAGAAGTCTTGTGAAATTTTCTCCTTTTTCTTTTCTTTTTGTTTTTCTATCTTCTGTTTTCTCTTAGGAAAAAAAAAAAGATATGCATATGTGGGGCAGTTCATTATTTTCTCTGCAACTCAGATCAAAGGCAAGAGTGTACCTACTTTAATTAAAGGATAAAATAAGTAGGAAGAAGGATACTATCTTAATTGAAGAAGTGTCAGTAGCACACACAAACCCTCAGAAATTCAAATTCACTGCATATAAGTAATTTTCTCCTTCCCTAACACAAAGTTAGAAGTCCTCATGTTATACTAATTCTTTCTTCACTTACGTGTCTGTTATAATGTGAATTCATCCTTCTTTTATAACATTCTAACAGCTCATTTTCACTTGCCTATTTATGTATACAGTCAAATGTAGGATGGCAAGTACTGAACAACTTGATGCTTAACCTAACATTCTCATTTCATGCACTTCTCCATGTACTTGAGTGCCTAAGAACAAAACCTTTTCTTTCTGAATTAGTATTTCGTGATTACAAGTACATAATAAATGATTTTCGTTGTTTGCACATGCCCCATTTTAGAAGTTGGCAGTAATAATTTCTGTGAAAATGACCTAAGTCAAAATGCATATTTAAGTCTTTTCTTCCTCACTTAATCAGGTTCTTACTTGCATAAGAGCATTTTCAAGACCATCCTTTAGGATTCAAGAGCAATATTAGTAATAGTTTCACTCCTAGTACTGATTGAAACAGTCTCTATGTAGTATCAGAATACAAAAAGGAGATTCTCTTCATGTGCTCTGACCTGCTCTGCAGCAGCACTTAGGTGTATCCTGTGCTGGGATTCGATTTCAAAGGAACTTAAAATGGATTTCACATCCTCACAGTGTCTCACTAGCCTTGTTTCGGTCCATGGCATCCAGAGAAGGAAAAATGCTCTTTACAATGTCCTGAAGGTGAGATAAAATTTCCAGTGTCCAGGCAGAAAGGGCTGTACAGAAAGGGCTGTAGCAATTGTTCTACATGTGAAAGTCTATCCCCCTCACCTGGCAATCTCCACAGCAGCAGAATTGCACGAGGGATTTAAAGCAGCTATCTGGGTACTAAATCTTTCAGGTGCTCCATATGTTGAAAACAAAATCTTCCCTCCCGTGTACAATCGGCCCGGGTTCAGATATGCTGCTGTTCTCAGCCAAGTTTGCTTCTTTACAGATAAAGTATTGGATTTAACTAATTTAACTTTCTGGATAAATGTTCTTTGTAGAGCAATACATTTGTGGAAAGGGAACAAAAAGGAAATAGGTTCAGCTTCATGATTTTTTTTAGCACATGTAGATTAGCTGCTACTTCACCTTGAATAGCAGTTGGGAGTTCGACTATCCTCCTAAAAGCATTTGCCACATCAATGGTTAAGGCCTGAAGAGATAGAGATATCTCATCATATTGTTTCTCCCAGCCATTTAATTTCACTGATGTAATATATGAAGTGGTGATTTGAAGTCACTAGACCTGTATCTTGGTCTCAAACAAAAAATGAGATCTGATGTCATGCTGTTGTCTCAATTAGAAGGCAGTGTATCTCTCAATATTTGCCCCTTGCTGCCATCTAAAAAAAAAAGGAAAAAAAAAAAAAAACAAACCTTTTGGATTCCAGCATGGCATCAGTTCTCTTAGGGTGTCATGTGATGAAAGACTTGCCTGTGCACTTGACTGACACATAATTCCTGAAGAAAAGCATTGAAAATTCATTTAACTGAGTGCTCTTACTTTGTTGTTTATGTGAACAGTTCTTGGCTGTGGGGCTTCCCTCGTTTCTTCTGTTCTTAAACTTTCATTAGCACTTGTTGAACTCTAAATGAATTGTGATAAACCCATCAAGTAATGGTAGTAGTTGGAGCTGCTCTGTGGAACAAGAAGTATCTTTTCAGTATTCATAGAATGCCTAGGACAGCAATGCACGATTGCGGATGTTAGAACAGTGACAAAGTGTAAATTTCTTTATCCAGAAGGAAAGAATGTGTCCATTTCCTTCATCTCATCCTTCAGCCTTGAATTTTGAACATTTATATGTGCCATGCATTTACTTCCCTGCAGGTCTGGTGCCTTGGCAATGAAAGTCGATACCATATAAACAAGACAGTGGATGGAACCACCTTTTCCGTAGTCATCCCCTCCCTAGTTCCCGGTATCCGATACAGTGTGGAAGTGGCAGCAAGCACTGGGGCAGGACCTGGAGTGAAAAGCGATCCCCAGTTTATCCAGTTAGGTAAGCTTCCTGGTAATCCTGCCTATTGGTTTGGGTGATTTCTGTTTGTTTACTTTCGTCTTTTATGGCACCAGAGATACTTCCAAGGCAAGTGAAATAGATAGTGTTACTTGATCTCTGGAATAGCAGGATTTGGCATTTCTGCTTTTAAACTTGCCTTAGAACTGCATTCTAAAGGTGGGATTAAAACAACACAGAGGTTTTTTTAATCTCCCAGTTCAGCAGTGCTTTTTAGTTGTTGACTTTCCAAAGTGAATTTTTTACCCTTAAGACTGGTGTAATAAAACTTGTAGGGGAGTATGAATCACTAGGTGTTGATTCACTTTAGGGATGTAATTTGTCTTGATCAGATTTTATCATTATTGAAGCAAAAAAACAAGCATCCTAAAATTAGGCGCAATAAATATCAACTATGTGTGAAAGCTAGTAAATAATCTGAGTACGGGAAAAAAGATGTACACAAGTGATTTACTATAATTTGACCTTGTAATCTCATTTACACCAAACATCTCTGTCATAAATGTCAACCAGGGACATTGCTCCTGGGTGTTTCTGGGAAAAATGCATCTTTGCTGTTGGTTAGCTGAAGTTTATTTAAAGTAGCTTTAAGTNTCATTTACACCAAACATCTCTGTCATAAATGTCAACCAGGGACATTGCTCCTGGGTGTTTCTGGGAAAAATGCATCTTTGCTGTTGGTTAGCTGAAGTTTATTTAAAGTAGCTTTAAGTATAGTCATATGCTGCTTTACTAGTATGCCTGGAGCAAAATGCCTTATCATTACAGTATATAATTATGAAAGCAAGCTCAGCGTGTTGCTTTGGACTTTAGTCCCGTCTGTCTCTGTATCATTAGTAGATCTACCTTCTTATTTCACTTGTTGTATTTAAAAATCTATAATTAAGAGCATGTGAAAACAAGACAGAGCAACTAATATGGAAAATTACACGTACATTTCCTTAGGTATTAAAACTTAAGGCCGTCTTTAGCTTACTTAAATTAGACAGGTATATGATTCCCAATTACATTGATGAAGATTTTACAATAAGATTGCACAGAGCTTGTATGCTATTCCATTAATATGGAATTATTACTGCAAACCCCTGTAGTTATTTGTTGAATTGTTCCTCCCTACAGCCAGCTACCATTCACAGCTTTCTACAGCCAGTCAAAATCAATTTATTCTATATGGCTTAGGTTTTGAAAATGCTGCATTAGTGAGGTTTATGAGGATAACTTCAAATGTTCAGAGCCAAAGACTCCATAACCACTTTTTTTTCCCCCCCTTTTTGTCTGATGATAAGCAAATGCTAAATGAAGGTGAATTTTATAGTGGAAGTTAATCACTTCAAGGATATGTTAAGTGGAAAAAAGAAACAAATGAGAGTGTCAGGCTAAGGATTTTGCCCACTTCTGGGTTCCTGGCCTTTATTGGTACTATGTTAGAAAACAAGAAGTGATCCCACACCTTGAAAGGTGTTCAGATGTGCCAAGTCTGGTAGAATACACGTATTTCCTCATGGTTGGAGTTCGCTTTCACTGCTCGCCTCTAATTAAGTGGAATGGCCAAATCTGGGTCTACTGTAGTAAATCCCAAAATTTGGTTGTTACATGGCAAAGATGTGGAGACAGGAGTCTTGTGGAGATCCACCCACAAGAAAGCGAACAAAGAAATATCTAGAGGGTGCTGCAACCCTTTCGGCAACTGCAGGAGGCTGCTGAAAAGTAGTGCTTAAATTTAAGAGGTAGCACTCTTTGATAATACAGATCAACGTAAGATCACCCAGGTAGAAGGATGGCTGCAGTTTATCCAACTCTGCCCTGTGATGCAAGTTCTCCTCCAGCCCCCTCAAGGATTCTTGATTCTTAGAAGTGCTCCCAGCATGGGGGTGGAGCAGGGTTTTCTGCGTAGCTTTCTGAGGAAAGAAATTAATTTGTTGGTGTCATCAACTGGCACTTTTCACCAGCAATAAATTACATTGTTAGAGAGAAAGGGAAGGGAGGCCAGGGAGGGGGAGGAAAGAGGACTGAAGATGCTTCTTGTAGAAGGTTTGAAACAGTCTTGACACCTGGTATGTATGTGCTCTAAGAACTGTGTGACAGCTTCAAGCTACAACATTTCTGACACAGCATATACTGTGTGATTCTAAGGTTCACTTTTTAAATAAGAACTTTTAATTCAAATCCAACGTCTATCTCCTTATAATGTGTTTTTCATACAAAAACGTGAGACTAGGCTGTGGCTGGCTCTGGATCTCCTCTTTGAGCCTGCGTGCCGTGCGGGATGCTCCCAGGTTTGTGACTCTGGGGCATGCCTGGGCAGAGTCTCAGCCGGGTGTGTGACAGGAGGAAGCTTCACCTTTCGGGGGCCACCTTCCAGAATGAGAGGGGAGGACAGGAGACATTGGATTCCCTGGGAGCTGAGGCGTGCAATCGCAGTCCCACGCATCAACTGAGCTGTGATAAAGGACCTTGTGCGCACACTTAACCTGTTACAAAGACAGGTACAAATTGTAATCTCAAAGCTCTCTCATTTTCCACGTCTCTGCTGACATGAAGCAGCTCACTGAGCTGTGGTACCCCAGACTTCCCGTGCCACCAGGGACAAGCCAACGAAATAACTTCCTTGTTATTCATAAAATCATGAGATCAACTGAAAAGTTATGTGTCTCCTTAAAACACCCTGCGTGAAGCATCTGAATTTGCTTCTTGGCGTTTGAATGACCTTTTAAAGCTTTCTGTGGGACTCCGAGGACTGAAAAAATGTTTGCTTGTTTGTTTGTTTGTGTGTTTGTTTTAAAAGAAAAATGATATTTTACATAAAGAAAGACTGCAAAAGCTTTGGTGTTAAGGAAAAGATTTCATGAGACCTAGCCACAGCTCATTACATTATGCCTATAACAATGTGCTGTGGAGAAACAAAATCATAGAATTTCAAGAGAACCTTTTTTTCCTTGTCACAACATGTAACTTAAAGACATTGTTTACAAAAATGCTCTGTACAGAAAGATGAGAATTAGCAAACAGTTCATTTGCTGATTTCTAGCCCAGCTTTCGTAGAGTGATGGGATACTACCGGTGGTAGCTTGGCAGTATTACCTATGCTTGTTGACAAGTAAGTAGCGACATTGGAACAGGTTGTGACATATTTTGTTTTCAGTACCAGCTCTGAGAAGCCCCACAACTGCAGCTAATGTTACTCTTAAACACATAATTTGTNATGTTTAGTATTAGAGGATTAGAGTTTCCATTTCTTCTCTATATAAATTCTAATTAGTTTTCATTGAAGTTTGAAACTTGGAGCTCCAAGACATTCGAATCGAGTTGCTTGTGAGCAATGCATAGCAGCATTATCTGTGATTAAAAAGAANATACGGTATGCAGTTAAATTAAGAGATGTCTGCACAATTACTGTAAATGTTGAGTGTATTATTCAACCAGTGGGTGTCTCAAGTGTACAAAACACAAGAAAGTCTCATTGAATCTTTATTATTCTAATTGCTTCATTTAGGAGATGTGATTTGTGGACTAGCTAGCATGCCTGCAGGATATTATTCTATCAGCCCTTAAGGTACTAAGAGTGTGATAGTTGTAAGGGGGTTTTTGTTGATATTTTTGTTTGTGGCCTGCAAACAACTTGAAGAATGTAATCTTAATTTTTCACCCTTACACCCTTTTCACCCTAAAGCAAACCCTTCCAAATCAGTTTGGTGCTGTCTCCTCAAGCTGTGTAAGATTGAAGTGCACAACTGATATTTTATCAGTTTGGGAAACACACATTTAGAAAGGAGACAAAATAGCATATTCATACCTTGGTAATATTTTACCAAATAATTTTCATATTGCATCATGCACATATATTTGAGAACATACTCAGACAACATATTACAGGTTTCAGGTGTTTTGCAAGTTTTTAATTGCCAAAATTAGCAATGTCAGCACCATTTAGATATTCCTTCTCACTGGTTGTACATTTTGTATACTGAACGAGGCACACATATGGAAAAGTACCATTCCATAGGCTTGTACATGTACAAGGCAAAGTTAAAGCTGCTTGCTCACCTGTGAACCTGGAATTTCCTGTCTTTTTTGAATTTTGTCATTCCAGTTTTAAATGNTTTTCATGACTGATCATTCAGGATCTCACAGAGCTAATAGGGAGAGGGAAGATGCCCTTCTCAAGGAAAGGCTTCCAAGATAATGTTCCTGGAAGTTTTTAGTGATGAGGAGATCAGTAAATTTCATTCTCTTTATGTGTAGCTTAGTTTCTATTCTCAAATTATAAGAGGAGTGGGATGTAGTCAAATGTGACCTCTTGAAAGCCCTTCCATCTCCTCTTCTCTGATGCTGGTTGTCTGACTGTATGTGAACGTGGATGCATTTTTCTCTTTCCAATGTGCCATAAGATATATACCAGCTTAAGGAATGGCTCTAACAGTCCACTCATATTCGATATGCCATAAGCCTGATTTCCTAAAAGCAAGTTTATTATTATGCTGTTCATATGCTTGCAATGGCAAGTAAAACAATAGCATGAAATTAATGTTAATTAAAAATCAGAATAATAAACATACAAAGAGATTCTTCAGGATTTTACAATATTCAGACACATGTTGACTGATCAATGCAAAATGTTTGTGTATAAAAGTATTGTCTTTCTGTATGGCTGAATTGCTGACATTTAAAAAACATTCTTATTTGGTTTTTGAGTTTTTTGAGTGATTATTTTTTGTCCTGGATTTATTGTTTTAAAATATATATTTTAAGGATGAGACAAAAAATATTTATCACTCTTATTTATTCAGTACCAGAGGCTCTCCATAAATGTTTTATTCTACTCCATTAAGTTGTATAAGGGACTGTAGCTGTTTAAAAACACAGAAATTACTCATTTTGAAAAAGAGACTGATGATGCAAGTTTTCATATCTTAATATGGCCTCAGCTGCAAAGAGACAAAAGATGAGATGACAGGTTTAATTCATTGGTCACAGTATACTTTATACATTTAAGCCCATCTGGCCACTTGTGTGGAACTTCACTTGGCTGTCTCCATAAAATCTGAAGCAACCCATCTTAACCTTGCACAAATAGGCATGAAATCCATAAACCCTGCAGACGCAAAGAGTGTATTAGTAAGAAAAGAATTAGGTTGCCTGGTGAACTTTCAGACTAGGCAGTGCACTTAGGATCACAGAAGATAAAGAGAGCTGAAATATGAAATAAAATTTCCAATAAGGTAGCAGTCAAAGGTGGGGGCGATTTCTCGGCAAAATAGATATTTGACTTCAAGGTCGCAAAAACTGGAATCTGGAATCCTTCACTGGAAGGAGCTGTTATTAATTTAACCATTTCCATTCAAAAAGGTATCCTTTTCCAGGGGAGGTTTGTTATTTGTATCATTTTTTGTGATTCTATCTATTGTTTGTATTGCGGTTTCTTATATTTTATTTATGATTATTTTGGCATAATGCAAGATTTCATCATTAAAAGAAAATTCTATTCACTGCTTAGTTCATAGAGAAAAGATACAGGTTTTAAACAAGTAGGTTTTCATTTCTTATAAAGTTCGTATTAACAGAATTAATAACAGTACCTTTCTCTTTAAAACACTAATCTCTCATTCTGAATTTAATGTCACTACCAATGGTATAAAGCAACTATCTCTTGGATTTATACAGGAGTAAAAGTGGGTATTTCAAAGACCAAGCTATGGAATGTGTAAAGCAATATCCGCTGAGTAAAGGCTTTGAATTCTTGCCCTTGCCCTGTACAGTAATGAAATTTCCAGTGAGCACTCGCTGTGGTGGTAAAACATCAGGAAGGCAGTATTTTGGCTTTGCATTGCTTCACTTCAGTTAGAAAGCTTGGTCACTAACAGGATCTTCTTACTGCTGTTCCTAGAAGGTTCCTGCAAAAGTTCAATACAGAAAGAACAGAAAAGACCAATTCTTAAAGGTGCTGTCTCTAGTTTAAAAAAAAAAATAATCTGTGGAAAAATACATGTTCTTTATTTTGATGTGGGATATTTAAGGCTAAACAGGTTTTGAAAAGCACTGCTTGTTCATTACTAATGAGACTCCTTGACTGTTTTTAGCAATTCATAAATCATTTCTTAGTTATCCTTTAGCTTTTTTATCCATGTTTAAGGGGGCAGGATTGGTTGTTCTGTAGTTTTACTTTTCTACATCCTTTTAAATATTTGGTCTTTTTTTAATTGAGGTCAAAGTGAGAGACTGAGAGACTGCAAGCAGTACATTAAACTGTGTAATACAAGATTTACGTAATCTGTCAGGAACTGCTAGATTAAAATATCTCCCTCAATACCAACCTCATGTGAATGTAGTTTAAATTTGTAACTGTGATTGTCAGTTCTGAGGGTGGATGTTTGGGGAGCTGACTTGTACCCAATCACATTACTACTCGTGTTTCATACTAGAGCTTTCTTTTGCTTGGTGTGTTCTTTGTTGATTTGTTGAGTAATTTTCTGAGGCTGATGTTGCTTTGTTAAAATGAAAGAAAAATAAAAAATAGCAGTCCACAAGTTTGTAATTTATGAGCTTTTCTATTTGTGTACCTGATTTTAGCACCTTTTGTAAGCAAACAGAAGTCAGTGATGTTGGAGGTACCTGTCTTGTATGGAAAACAAACCACTTCTGTCTAGACCTGTAAATAAGAGATTTTGAAGAGCAGTCCTAAAGATTTTACCTTGAGAAACTGGACTGCAATTATATCTGCTCTTTTCATGCTGCCTTTTGCAGTCGTCCGTTCAAATTAATTGGCTGTTACGGGTGTCTCTATTTCAGATTCTCATGGAAACCCTGTGTCTTCGGAAGATCAAGTCAGTTTAGCCCAGCAGATTTCGGATGTAGTAAAGCAGCCTGCCTTCATTGCTGGAATAGGTGCAGCCTGTTGGATTATCCTCATGGTCTTCAGCATCTGGTTGTATCGCCACAGGAAGAAGAGGAACGGACTCACGAGTACTTATGCTGGTATCAGAAAAGGTGCCCTGTTATCTATGTCAGTCTGCTGGCTGCTGAATGCCTGTTTGTTGCCTGTTTATTTTGTTATCAGTCTCTTGTTCTTCCTAGGCTCAAATAAGGAATTATCAGCTTACTTCAGTACTTTGATGAAGTGTGGGTCGGGAACCAGTGCAGAGAGCAGCGATATTTACATGACGTGCTAAATCTGGCTTTAGAGCCTAAGTCTTCAGCTGAATACCTGGAGTAGCTTTTTATAAAGATGCTCCTACAAATGAGAGATGTAGAGATGGCTTTAAGGCTGGGAGCTTCCAATATGTCCTTGCTGTCTGACACGGTGGCATCTGAAGAGGAGCCAGGTGGATGGTAGCTCCTTGTCCCCCTGTCCAGTGCTTTGCCTGCTGCTGGGAGTGCTAACGGGGGTGTACATTGCAGTAATACTTTGGGTGTGTGTTCTTGAGTTTCTTCTGTTGTGGGGGAGTGTGGCTGTTTGCACAAAAAGCACAACAGTCAGTCTGCTTTCCAAGGCTCCTTTCATAAATGCTGTTGTGAGACCCTTGGCTGGGACTGTGCTCTGGGGCTATCACATCTTGCATCTGCATTTAGTTAGAATGGCAGCAGTGGGGCTAACTAGAAGCACTCTTCATTTTCATGCTATTTCATGTTGTTGATACTTCTTATATATCACATTGTCAGTGGCCAAGCAGTGCTTTGCAGTATACTCTCTGACAAATGAAACTAGAGTCTCTACCTGGAAGATCTTCTGGAATAAAAACTTGACTCCTCTGGATTAAATAATTTCCAGGTTAAACCTGGACATTAAAGCCAAGTTCATTGAGCTACAGTTCATTGCATCTCAGAGCAGTACCTCATAGGCACTTGTAGAGTGAGAACCATAAATTTTGAAATGAATCAGAAAATGGGAGATCCTGCTTTCGAAGAACTAGAGGGATTATATTTGACATTTAGCAATCAGAAGGCAGACCTAGGTTGAAAAGGTGGACACATCTTCATGTATGAAAGGTCTCATGAGATTACATTCTTTAGTCCCTTCAAGAATGAATGTGTTATGGGCAAGACAGGCAAATCAAACACAAATGGTTTTAAACAGCAGCAATGTGTTGCCATGCAAATGAAGCAGTGCTAAAAATAGCAAATGAGTGAGTGGAAACATGGAAGTAAGTCCAGAGTGTTGCAGAGGTGAGATGTGCTCCTTTCTGTTAAAGTACCAATGCTCACTGTGGACTCCAGGCACAGTGGTTGTAGTGGAGTTGCAGCCAAGGAAATTGGGAAGGAATTCCCCCTTGGTTCTGTTCTGCTGGGATTCCTCAGGTAGGGCAGCCCCCCACGTACTGCTGCACTGGCCTGCGCTGTTTTGTTTTACTAATAGCATGCTGCCACGCTGCCTTTCTACAGCTCTATCACACTAACACCACCGTGCTTTCACCAGTACCTATGATTAAGCAAAAGGCATACAATTTGTCCCTTAAAATGGTTACTTCAGTGACATCAGCTATTGTTCAAAACAGCTGTGTTTTTCAATATCTGTGAAAGTATCTTTTGTGTAATTTGGGGGGAATTTAAAATGAAAGTATACAAAAAAGTAGGGTCTGTATCTCTGGTATCAAGTATTCTTCAAAGACAAAACCTATCTTTAGGGAAATATGAATTGCAAAGTAGTTTGCCACTCTGCAGTTCATCAAGTCATCACTGCAAGCCCAAACTTTCTTCAGTCTTGCATTTACTTATTTTTATATTTAGCTTCAGGCCTGTCATCTGTTAAAATACTTCATTACTCCCACACATACATACTGTACTAGCAGTCTTACACACTCGGAAGAGTTTATTAATAGAAGCTCTAAGAATTAAGTCATTCTTTCATGTGGTAGCAATAAGATTTCTTCTAGCTGCACCTCTGTTCCTCAGTTCCTTAAGAAACTAAACCAGATTTAGTACTTACCTCACGGAAGAGCAATGAGACAGTAGCTTAAGATTATTTTTCGTGTCCCTGTGATTGCAAATTAATTTTGAGATTCTTGACTCTCTTTTGAATAGCTCAGGTTTAAATGCCCGTTCTATTTTAATGAAGGCATGTTACTATGGTTCTATATTTTGAATGTAACTAAATTAAACTTGATTGTGTGAAAAGGGCTAACTCAAAGAAAATACAGTGGTATTCCCAAGATAGAGAGCTTTGCTGCAAATGCAGCCTGAAATGGGCAAATGCTCCATTTTTCTTTCTTTGCTTAGTGTCATATCCCTGGAAATAAATTGGCTTGGTAAAAAGTGGGCAAATCTACAGCATATCCTAAATTATAATAAGACACCCCGCACTCCCCACAAACTTCAGAGTTATTAAAAAAATAAGATTAAGAAGTTGTTCTCATAGCCAGAAGCTTTTCTTTCTGTGCTGGCTTTGCTGATCAACTTCTCTCTCCAGGCTGTTTTAGTAAATATTTGATTGTTTCTCTTAACTTTTGCTGTCATTAGATCAGTTCTGCCATCAGTGAGAGGAAAACGATACTGTCTTGTCAACAGGAGGGGGAGCATGTGCTAATAGGAAGAGCAGATGCTGGTGCTCTGTATTTGGATTAGAGACCCTATTGATCCAAAGAGGATTTATAGTAGCTGTGAGAGAGAAGATTGTCAAGCAGTGTCATTGTTCTGTTGTTAACCTTTCTCTCTTAAAGCCAAGGGGTGAAAGGTAGAAAGGTGTTATATCTAGGGAGATTTTCTTTTTTTTTTTTTTTTGATGATTATTTAAGAAAGAAAGATAATAACTCTGTTTAACAGTCTCATCTCTGAAAACAAAAATTGATTGCTGCAGTAGATTTTAGTGCCTTTATTACAGTGAGAGTTGGTGCCAGTCTTGATTCGGAGGCAGTAAAACAGCAGTTCTCTTTGTTCCTTTTTATGATTATTATTTCCTTACTGAATACTTAAGTGTGCCTATTAGTTCAGTGTAATGAGCATTTACTTAGTGAACTGCAGATAAGATTCAATAGGACCTTGATAAGGCTTTGTTAAGGAATTTGTCATTCTGCGTTCTAGAATGATTAAGTGTGGGGGTTTTGTTTGTGCTAGGATTTTCAGAAAAAACTTAAAATACCAAACTGAAAGAGATTTGAAAGGCTAAACCACAGTCTCATCCCCTCAGGAGTACAATAGAATATCAAGCTTTTGCCTTTTTTTTTTTTTTTTTTTTTTTGTCCAGAATAGGACCGGCAGAGACAATCTTATTTCTGAATTGCAATTTTCAGTTNTTTAAATTTTTTTTTTGTTTGTGCTAGGATTTTCAGAAAAAACTTAAAATACCAAACTGAAAGAGATTTGAAAGGCTAAACCACAGTCTCATCCCCTCAGGAGTACAATAGAATATCAAGCTTTTGCCTTTTTTTTTTTTTTTCCTTTTTGTCCACAATAGTACCGGCAGAGACAATCTTCTTTCTGAATTGCAATTTTAGTTTTATTTTTATATCAATGTGACTGAATTAGTGGATTAGTTATATGTATTTGTTTTATGTTCAGCTGTCTGCTAGATTTATACTAATGTGGTATGTTTCCCTTTCTCTCTTCAGCTTAATAACCAGTTTGTATTTTGTTTTGATTTTTCAGTCCCGTCTTTTACCTTCACACCAACAGGTATATATTTGCACTTTTCCCCCCTTCTTTGTTACTTAAGCATGTGTTTGTGGTACTATTTCTCTTTCTCTGACATAACCAACCAGCCCAGCTGTTCTGAAGGGTTTTTTTTTAAACAATGTCATTAATGACAAGTATCATTATTTGTTCTCTAAGTAGTAGCGTGCATTTGCTTTGTGGCTGACAATATTTTCTGTTTCTGTGTACCATTTCATAGCACGCCATTCCACGCTAGCATGACATTTTGTAGCATGATCTGTCAGTTTGTACAGCCTGGGCTCTCGTCCTGCATATTCCAATGGAGTAGCGTGACCTCCCACCTTTAGCAATGCACAAAGTGCTTCTGATGGAGAAGGGATGACTTAGCAGAGCCCAGATGCTGACTTGAAAGGGATTCAGTGGGATTATAGTTGGTGAAATATTTGCTCCTTTTCTTTCCTCTGAATCTGCATTAATCCAGTGACCTCGGAATTGTCTGCTTCAGAAGATACAGAAAATCAAAGTGTTAGAGCAGTTATAATTTATTTGCTTGCTGCCTTAAATGGTATTTTGCTATGAAATTTCAAAATAATTACCCTGTTCAGCTTAAACAGAGGTGCATTTCAAATTCAGTCTGAGTTTAAAATCACCTTCTGTTTCTTTTTGTTTGGAAGTGTGCAAAATATGACATAATCTGAACCATAGCCCACCAAAGCCCATGAGAGCCTTTCCGTCCTGTAGAGCTGACCTTCAGTGGGTCCTACAGTCCGGCAGCTGAGCAGCTCATCCTCTGCAGTAGATAAAATCCAACACATTCTGTGCCCACCAGTATTCTGCATTTCTTTCAGCTACAGCCCCAGTGAACAGACAGGTTGTTTCTTCCTCCTTTGTTCTAAACCCTGCGTTATCACAAGAGACCTATGAGGCTTGCAGGACATGTATATCCAGGCAGGGTAAAAACCACCACCCCTCTCCTCTGCACACGCAGTTTCCCAGGGAATATTAGCTCGTAATCAGCACCGTGCTAATTTGGCCCCTGTGCAGCAGCTGAATTACATCCTCCAGGCTGGACCACAGAGGGAGCAAACCCCGTGAGCACACACCGGGCTGGGCTGGGGGAGAGCCTCACCCACGTGCTTTTAATCAAACTGAAGAGTGCCTGCTCTCAGAAGTCATCCTGTTATGTTCAGTGGAGTCGCTTCCTGTTCAGCATGAGCCAGAGTGGCCCTCAATGTTTCTGAAGGTCTTTGAGTGCCTCGGTGGAGAATAATTCAAACTCTTATTATTTTGCTGTTACTTTAATTGGCTAAACAGAGGGCTTCTGTTGTAATCTCCATTGTAGCACGCCACCGAAATTCTGCAGAGGTTGGAAGCTAACATCTAGTCTCTCCGTTGGATTCTTAGCAATAAAAGAAAATATCAGGGTTTCTTCAGATATGTCGGAGCTGCAAAATAAATAGCCCTGAGATTTTTAAAGAAGAAATTGGGAAAAATATAACGCAGATAAAACACTTAAAGGAAAGAAATCCTTTTTTTTTTTTTTTCAATACAGAATCTCAGTCATACTTTGACTTTAAATGGAAGCAGGCCCTCCTCTTTAGCATTACTACAGTAAAAGACTTACCTGTAGGAATACACCCTACATTTTAATCCAGTTGTTGTAATCACTGCTGCCAGCATTTATCTCTCTCTTGCAGACTTCCAGTTTGGAGTTCTTCTAAAGAGCAGAATTTGGCTGCTTGTTTTCAGCACATTCCTAGCTGGAAAGTGTAGAATCCATCAGCATTTGCAGGGAGGCAGTCTCCTTCACCCTTTGCCAAACCCAATGCAAACCTGCAAAATTTATAGCACTGTTTCTACTTGGATGTTTGCATCCTGAAAGCTGACTTCTCACACATCTTCCTTCCTGTGAAGGATATGCAAGCCATGCCAACAAATGCCTGTGGACATCCACTTTGTTAATGGAGAATACTTCTTAAATGCTAGAAAGACTGTTCCTTCTTTTACAAAGAATTCTTTACAAAGTATTCTTTCTGCTAGACTTGTTTTAATCAAGATTTATATATTTAAAATTTTAGATTATTTAGTATAATTTATAAATCCAGTTGTAAAATACTGTAAAATGTGGAGCTTCTGTGGACTTCCAGAGTGTGCTTGTTCCCTGCGTGTATTGGAGTAACATTCAGAAAAAGCATTTGTTTTTGCAGTAGCTTCAGCCGTAATGAGCCATTATTTACATTGGAAGTAAGGCCTGTTATAGAATCATGCTACCTCTTTAATCTTGCCAAAATAATAAGGTAGAGCAAAGCTTTAACATCTAGCCATTCATGAAATAAATATATGACCTAAATTCTTCCACCGAGTAACTCCACTGAAGTCAGCAGAGTTATGTTAAGAATAAGTTCAGTGTGATGTATGGCTTCCTGCTTTCTTAAGCGGTATGTGTGTGTGTGTGTGTGTTCAGAACAGAACTGAAATAAAAAACCCTGTTGGGGCTAGGACTAGCAGTTATCAAGCAACACCAGTGTTATGTCTAAACTTGGATTTGAAGCAATAGCTTGCAGAATAAGACTCAGAATTAATGTATAAACAATGCACAATTATCTTCTTAGCTAAAGGGAAACAAAGGCAAAATAAATACTGTTATTGAAGGAGCCTTGTATGATTTTTAAATTTTTTCCTTCTTTTTTATCTTTAACTCTTTCAGTAACATATCAAAGAGGAGGAGAGGCCGTAAGCAGTGGAGGCAGGTAATTATGTGCTTTATTCTTATAGGTATAAATTGTGTGCAAATAAATTCAAGGATTCCAGGAGTTCAGTTGTCCTTGTAAGTGATGGCAGATTAATCACTTGCAAATATATGTCATTTTATTCATATATTAATTTATACATTTTGGCCATATATTTTATGTTTAGAAGGAGGGTATACGGTTTGATTTTTTAGGTTGATTTCCAAAACATTATTTGAAATATTTTCAGCTTTGTTAACCTGTAAAAACTGCATCTCAAAAAATGAGCAGCAGAGGGAGTGCTTTAACTTCAAAATAAAAACCTGGCTTACCACCCGATTAAGGAAGTAAAAGTAATTAAGTCGTGGCATTTATGAAGATTAGGAAATATAACTGCATCACAAATACTACAAAAAAAGAAAACGTTTATTGGATAAAATTGTTGAAGACATAAACGGCTTATAAGGTGATATTTTAAAGAAAAAGTCTTTCTGTGAATACAAAACAGTTTTAAAACATTGCTTAAAATAGATGGAGCATTGAAGGAGAGGGAAACAGTCCCCCACTCTACAAACTTGGCCCGTTCCAGATTGAGGGTTTAACTAAGGCGTGTTCACTGGGTTTACATTATTACCTAATGAATGGCCATGGAGAAAACAGTAATTTACATTTCATCTGTAGAGGTGAAATTTTCTTTCTTTCTTCAGAAAGACAAATAATGGTTTTAGCAAAAAGGCAGGTCAGGGCAGTGGTGCTTTAGTAGCACACCATTTTTTTTCTAGGTCACATTCAAAGATTTGGCATGATGCTGAAATAACGCTAAAATCTCAGAGACCAAGCTGGACAACAAAGTCCTGTAACAATTCCTGTTCACAAGTGGCATCTTGTGATCCCTAATTTGCAACACTGCGCAAAAATTTGGTAATTGTGAAGATTAGGCATAAAATAAAGCATTCCCAGTCTACCTGAGTGCAGTGCAGAGATGAAGCTATTCAGCTGCTGCTGCAGCTGGACCTGGCATATTATGAGCAATTGCAGATATCTCTGCCCAGCACTGTGTGCTGCTGTGCTGTCATGGCCATGGAGGGAAGCCTCTAGAACAGTTACCATGTGGTTTTTGAATGGACAAATCTGTAAATCACTGGGTTGCTGCCCTTACTCCAGGACAGTGAGAAAATAAGAGAGGAGAGAGATAAACCCTCTCTTTCCCTGAGAGTTGTTCAAAAAGATACTCAGCCAACATCCTTTGTGTTCTTTGTGCCACTGTGCGTTCTCACTCTTGCCACAGCACAGGCTAGATGAAGCACACTCACATAGAGGACAAAAATGAACCCACAAGTGTCTATATCANGTTCAGAGAGTCAAGAAATTTGCTGCCAAGATTAAAGATCTTTGGAAATTATGATCTGAAATCATCACCAGGCTATGGACCTGTAATGCAAGCAGCTCCTGCCTACAGTTCCACCTAAATGGCTCCAATTAGTAGAATTCTCGTCTGCTTAAGCACCTCACACCACACTTCTTACATGACAGCAGGTGTGAATGCAAAGTAAATTT
>VYZQ01062506.1:4501-31826 GCA_013400655.1 Mystacornis crossleyi | reverse complement strand
AGAGCTGCTTTAGGAAGTCTTTCATTTTGTAAATTAAACCCATGTACTTTATTGAGTAAAAAAGCATTCAGGCATACATAAAATTTTATGGGTTTCAGTCCCTATATGTCAAATTTATTCTTGTACATCATTTAGATATAGACAGTAGAAAATTAAATTTTGTTTCTCGTTGGCATCTCTTCTACAAACGATCTAAAAAATCCTTTGTAAAAATCTTGAAACAAAACAGCTTTTTGTGTTGACCAGAGCACTGAAATTGCACTCTGTACTTTGGGACCACAGAATATGTTCTAATTCAGAAGTTATACTTTATCATTGTGGTATAACCTGTTCACTTCCAGGTTTGATTTCTGGTAGAGGTATTTGAGCTAAACCAGAAACTACACCTAGGCTTGGTTTGGGGCTTTACTGTAAGTCTGGTAGCTAGGCTGTGTTTATGTACATCAAACCAGTTACAGGGTGAGTTATGGTCACAGCCACAACGGCCCTGAACTTTACATCTACTAATCAAGATGAGGGCTTTTCCCATTCTGTTCTGCTGTTGCCTTTGATAGTCCAGTTGCCTTAATCCCAACTTGTGCCTTGTCCTGACCGATTCTGACTGAGGCACAGCAGAGACATAAATATGTTGATGAGCCCTGCTGTGCCTCTGGATGATCTGAATTCTCAGTGGCTGGGGTGAGAGAAGCACAGCTCACAATTCTCCCAGCTGCTCAGTGGTTTTGTTTTGGGAGGCAGCCTTTTGCCCATTCCCAGGTCTACAAGATCAGGACGTGGTTCTGAGCCTGTGCTCAAAGATGTTAAGACTTGAAATTCAGTAAGAAGCATCTCAGGGGTATGAACCCACGCAAATTAAAAATGAGAGGGTGGTGTTCTCCATGCTGAGAACATGCCTTTTTGGGGTTATTCATAGCTAACAATTTACTGTCCTATGCCAAGGACTCCAGCAGGAATGAAGCAAGGTGACCAATAATGAATAAATTGTATTTAACCATGTATATATCATGGTGCTTAGGGTACAGAATGCAGGTCGCCTTGGGATAGGTAGGGTCTTGCTTGCCATGCTGAGATACCAGAAAAATGATTTTACATGGCTAAAACGTGTATCTGGCAGCTAATGTGGGACAATAATAAACAGAACTACTGTCTGTAGGAATGGAAAATCTGAGCAGAAGTGAAAAAATCAAGCTTCCTAAATCTCACCGCAGCATATTTAATCATGTGTATAAGGCTTTACTGTGAAAATATAAAATCAGGCCTCAGTTTAAGAAAGAAACGTGAAGGATTCTAAAACATACTCAAAACCACAATGGCTTTATCTACAATCAAGGAGTAACAATAGCAAAGAAGGATTAAAATGTGTATATACTAAGGAACAATGGTTGAGCCAGTTCTCATCATAGCTATATCCAAACTTAAAATTTGAGACCACCTGAATAATTGGTCTTATTCAAAGTTATTTGAACTGTTAAAGCTCTGTTGTTTTATTATAAGCTGTAATTTTCTAGTAGTAGTTGTTGAAAACATTTGTGAAATACTTCATCGATCTTTATTTTTTTTCTGTTATTTTAGTTCTTCCAGCAATTATTTTCGACTGCACCTGCCATTTAGACTAAAAGTAGTAATTTCATTGTGCCTAAAATGTTTCAGTGGACAAGTACAAATTACCTATATTCAGTGACTTAATGCAACACTAGAACTTTAATAGATCATATCTGTATCATATTGTATTTTAGGTTCTGGCAATTAAATAGGATAAAGGCACTTCAGAAAATATGTCTACAGCTCATTTGTTTTAGATGATAATCTTTAATGTAATTAACAGAAGTAGGAAACTCACTCTTAATGACATTGCTTGTAAAATTCATTTATGGTTTTATCGCATTTTGACTGTTTATTTAAAAACTCAAAATTTTGTATCCCATGTGTTTTTTTCCATGCTATATAAAGTTTCTGGTTAAATTCAACCACTTAAAATGTAGATTAATTCTACAAAGAAGCTACAAGCACAAACTGGTGTAAAAAGGAGGAATGCCAATTTGCTCCAAACTCAGCAAAACAGTAAATTCCCAAAGAATGCAAGAGCATCTGGGAGCGACTACGGTTATTTTGTTTTTCATAGCTGATGCTGGGGAGAGACTTAAAAGCATTACAAATATGTGCTGCTTTTTATTCCCAGGGAGTCAAGGGCACAAGAAGGGTGCTCGGACCCCAAAGGCTCCCAAGCAAGCGGGCATGAACTGGGCAGATCTTCTCCCGCCCCCTCCAGCACATCCACCTCCCCACAGCAACAGCGAAGATTACAATCTTTCAGTGGATGAAAGGTAAGAAAGATGAAGACATCATCCGTCTCCCACTTTAATCACTAGTTAATTGAAGTGTAATTTGCCCTACGAGCTGGCAGTGAGACCTTCCTCCAGCACTGTTGTGGTGCTGCTCGTCGAGCTGTAGTGTGGCAGTTTGGAGAGCACTTACTGACAGTGGTGTGCATCCACTCAGCACATCCTTACTGAGCTGTTCTCAAGAGCACAGAGAACCATGGTTTGTTTCTGGGCTGTTAATACATGTATCAGATATGCTAATTACACAGTGCAAATTTAAGTCCTTATTTTCTTAAAAAATTAATTTTAGCTATGACCAAGAAATTCCTTGTCCTGTGCCACCTGCAAGGATGTATCTGCAGCAGGATGAGCTAGAGGAAGAGGAAGAAGATGAGCGAGGTCCTACTCCACCTGTCCGAGGAGCAGCTTCCTCTCCAGCCGCTGTCTCCTATAGCCATCAGTCAACTGCCACTCTCACCCCCTCTCCCCAGGAAGAACTCCAGCCCATGTTACAGGACTGTCAGGAGGATCTGGGACACACACAACACCAACCTGACCGGAGGTGTGTGAATGCAAATGTAGCAAGAGAGATGTGACGAGAGTCATCCAAGCCCCACTGAAAATTCCTGTTGAATTTAGTGAGGCCAACAATTTCCCCATTATTCTGTTACTATTTAACTTCTAATCCAGGATGCTAGAACTATTTTAACCTAAGAAATAGGTAATTAAGTTGCTTTATTATTGTACCACGGGAAGAAATGCAGTATATCATTTTAGGGTGCATACGATGTTGACATAAGTTAAATTCACAGTCATCAGGTTATTAAAGTGGTATCGTTAGCACAGCTTACCATATAATTACAGTTCCATTGTTTCCAATAGATTTACTGCATTATTACCATAAAATAGCATGCATTATTTCACAGTAACTGTGCAATTAACNTAACCTATAGATTTTCCTCCTCTCATAAATCCTAATACAGGAAATTACTGCTTGCAAAATTTTCTTAACATTTCCATCTAACCTTATTTAAAGGAATGACCAGCATTAATAAAGATAGATATTTGCTACAGGGAAATCTTGTTTCTTCTCTGAGTTGCTTTTACAACTGTTTTGCATATAAACTCTCACAGCTTCTCTCCCATAAAACAGTGAATTCTGAATGAGCCCCTTTATGTATGATGCTTACATCTCTTGGCTTTTGTTAAGAAGGCACAGCTTTTCCATCCCAAATTATGGGCTTTTATTATTCCTTTCCTCCAGTGGTTTGCACATATTGTTTACTGCCACAAGTATATAAACTTACCTGCAGTATTCTGTGTAGAATTTCTATTTTTAGCAAAATGCAAGCCTGTTACAATGAAATTTCTATGATTTTTCTGAGTAGACTGCATAGTTTTGATTTTATCAGCGTAATTTATTGGATATTTATGGATGTACTTTCCAGAATGTTTTTTAAAAGTTAGCTCATCTTTATCGCTCCCATTTTTTAAGTAGGCAGTACTTACGCCTCCGTTTTTACGGGGCCTCTATCTGCTTTTACTTTAGCTCCCCACTACTTGACCTGCCTTGGTTTGTTTCCTTTACTCTTTATGGTAACACTTGTACCGTGCATCTTTTCCTCTTCCTCTATCTTCCTGAGTCTTTAAAACCACTCTTTTTATTAGTGGATGGCTAATTTCCTGTAATTTCCATTGGCCCTGTTACTCTGGTCCACAGAAGTGTTCATTTTAATCCCTTACATTTTCTGGGTTACTTGAGAGCTTAAACTAGCTGGACACAGATGGAGAAGGGAGAAGCTAAGTGACCGATACTCATGAGTGACTTCACAGAATCTCTGTGATTTTCTGGAGATTGGGATATGTGTCCTGACATGCAGAATGAAGTAGACAAAAAGCAGATGTATACAAACATGCATAACCAGTCAGCAGCTGCCTGGAAAGTAGAAAGTTTGCTCAACACAAAGACTCATGGCTGGTCACCATCAGTGCCATCAAAAAGCTGTGGCAGAAGGAGCTGGAAGGATGCTCCAATTTAAGCTCCTAGGGCATACACCTTACTCTTTCTGTGGACTGAAAAAATAAACTCTGTATTTATTTTGTCCTTCCAACAGTGTTTAAGTCTAGCTTTGCTGAAGGTCTTAGAATTCATTAGTGACTAAATTTGTCTTTTCCACTTTACTTTTTCAAATGTGGTTTCTTTTCTTTCTGCTGCATCCATCCCATCAGTTCAAAAATAGTCAAATAATTCTGTTTATTTAGTTTGTAAGGCTTGGCTGACTCCCTTTTCCATTTACTGGTGTTGATATGAGCCCGGGCTGCTGTTGAGGAACTGGGTGTACTGTGCTCAACAGCTGTAACCCATTCTAGAAGGGGTGGGGTTCTGTTTCAAACGTGCTGTGGCAATACTTTCGAACTGAGAACACATTCCCAGTGGTGCCTTTCCATATTGATTTGGAGTGTCTTGTAAATGGTGGGTTTATAGTGAAAATAATGCCTGAAATGCTGTTTGTTGTACTTTTTATTAGCTTTGCTCATAGTTCTGCTGAGTGTTATTTCATTTGCTGGTCAGAACCAGGCATCTAGAATAGGATTCTGGTGGTGATGGTGTACTGTAGTATTTCTCTGTCTGGTGAGCTTGCTGGAAATATAGCAAACTGAAATAGAAACCTGTGCTCTGAAAGAGTCAACAAGGAGAGAAAAAACTAAAGATTTAGTGGGTTAGCAGGTGATATCCGTGTTAAAGCCAGAGCTGAGACAGGAGACAGTGTCACTGTTGAAATGAGAACCTGCATCAGATAAAGGGAAAGAAGTGTTGTTAATTCTGTATGCCCATGAACTGGCTGCTCTCAATTAGCCTATCCCTAAAGGTTGGCAGCCAAACTACATTTTCAAGAACCTAACATATTTTGTAACCAGTTGCCTGTCTTCTAATACCAAAACCTAGAGAATAGGCAAATATATCACAAGGACAGTTCACACAAGAGCTTTAAATTAAGGCAGGAAAAGTTTATTGGGCAAGGTCTCTAGTCAAAGCAGGTACAGATTCCAGGCAGCAACAGCTTCTGGGATTTGGGGGTGCTGTTATAAATTGATTATTGGATATTTATCCCTAACTATTCTTCATTCTGTTCAGTACTTAATACAGCAAGTGACAAACAGTGGCTAGATTATGTAGTCCAGGGAGGATCCAATTTGCTCTTGCTGTAGAGTATTAGGTTTTTCCTTGCTAACATTTCCTTAATGTTAATTATACATGTTAATATATAATTAATTATAATGTTAATTATAATGTTATTAATTCTATAATTATATATCGATAATTATGTATTCCCATTTATTAAAATTTAAAGAAAACCAAAATTGCGCATCACCCTCGCAAAAAAGACAATTTAACTATGAGAGTCACCATTTCTCAGTGAGATAATAAGAGGGCAAAGTTGACAAAGGAAAATTACTTTGAAATCTTTTTCAGAGCCGACTGCAGTAGAAATTCCTGGTGAGCACAGCCAACAGGAAAGCCACTACTGCAGAAAGTGTGTTTTCCTGCTGGACAAGTGGCAATTAAAGAGTGTGTCTATGGCCCCATATTGACAGTGTTTCTACCTGAAACTTCTGAGTGAAATATTAACTAATCTTGAACATGGATCTGGTGTCTTATACTTTGCCTCCTTAAGCTGGAGGTACCATTACTGACAAATTAGGATCAAAATTAGTTGACCTATATGTCTGTATGCATGTTGGTACCCCTAAGGCCTAGAACTAACACTGTGGTAGAAAATTCTTTTATTTCACCACCTAGGTAAATTCAAAAAATAATGAAATTGCAGTCTCTCTTTTCATATCTTTCTGAATCACTGGGATGGGTGGAGGGAAGATAATGTTAATGGAGCAATCTGTTTGGATGGATGCATCTGTTGGCATCGATAGTTTCAAGCTATATGTTTACAGTTATTTATCTTGCTTATACTCTCAAGGGTGCATAAATAATTTTTTTAACAGTCACATGATCTGTAAGCAACTCCTTTCTTAGCTCTACATGTGTTATTTAGGGAAAATGAACAGCTTTATCATTAAAGTCAGTGATAAAGGAACCGTATTTAAAAAATCAGCTTTCTTTGTGATAGATTTCAAACTACATAGCTGTCAGTTCTGATTTACAGCAAAAATATAAACTAAAAAATCAAACCTGAGCATTTCAGATATAAATTAGGTTGATTTAAAAAGGCAGGCCAAGCTTGCTGGGAAATAAAGGAAGTATTTTAATCAACCTGCTGTTCCCTCTGACTTCATTATGTGATTTCAATTCTTCTCACCCTTGTATTTTTATGCAGACGTCAACCTGTGAGTCCTCCACCCCCTCCAAGGCCCATCTCCCCACCTCATACCTACGGGTACATCTCAGGGCCCTTGGTCTCTGACATGGATACCGATGCCCCAGAAGAGGAGGAGGATGAGGCGGATATAGAGGTTGCCAAGATGCAGAACAGGAGGCTCCTTTTGCGTGGCCTGGAGCAGACCCCTGCCTCCAGCGTGGGGGATCTGGAGAGCTCTGTGACAGGGTCCATGATCAATGGCTGGGGTTCAGCCTCTGAAGAAGACAACATCTCCAGCGGGCGCTCCAGCGTGAGCTCCTCCGACGGATCGTTTTTCACCGACGCCGATTTTGCACAGGCTGTGGCAGCAGCTGCGGAGTACGCCGGGCTCAAAGTAGCCAGACGGCAAATGCACGAGGCAGCGGGAGGTGAGTGGTCCTCTGCTCAATGGGAGAATTTAAAAAGTGGCCATTGTGAAATGAATCTGTCCACAGACGCTTTCTGAACTTCTGCTCTTAGGGTGTTTATAAGTCAGGAGGAGCCAGAAAAAGGAGTTTTGGTGAAACAGTTCAAATAAATTGCTGCTCTGCATTGTGTTTCATAAGTAGTTCCTGGTTCTTTGGTCTCAGTGATCATAGACAAACATCAACCCTGCTGGTGGATTTACACTCAGAACTGAATGAAAGGGGGGAAAAAGAAAGAAGAAAGGATTACAGAATTCTATCTTTTCCCAGTATAAGGCTCCCAGTGTTTTCAGTCACTCTACATGAGAAGATTTAATCCCTCTCTATTGAAATGTCCAAATAAATAATAAACCTTTAGAGTCATATTTTCCCTGGACTTGCAAAAAAAAACCCTTTTTCTTTTGAGGTATTCTGTTCAGGCTTGTACTGTTGTATTACTGGGATTATGGGATGTTGTATTATGTATACTGTTGTATTGTGGGATGAATTGGCTTTGTGTTGGTTTCATATTTTGACAGCTGTTAAGAGTGGCATTTCAGATTATAGATTATGCATATGCAGCAGGGCCTTATGCATATGTTTGTTTTTTTCCTTTTTCCTTTCTCCTGAATTGCCACTAAACATATAAAACATATTTGAAATATTTCATTTTTTACAACATACGGGATACTAATTGCACTGGATATATAGAGATAATCAGTAACCTGACTTGGCCAAATGGATATTTTTGTAGTTCAGCTAAGAAATAAGAATACAGCAGGCTGGGATGCAAGTTACAGGCAGATCCATGAATGTTTTGACAATCAATCCTATTAAACTGCCAGGCCTGGAGAAGAGGTACTCTGTCACAACTGTGTCCACCCTGACTCCACAGATTTTCAACCCTCCTGCCATCTCTGACATCCTCTCCCACTTAACAGTCCTTTGTTTCATTCCAACACAGCCGTTCATCATGAAGAGTGAGAGGGGAGGTAATTTAGTAATTCTGGATGAAATCCTGACCGATTGAAGTAGGTGGCAAAACTCCCATCTGTGCCGACGGGGCCAGGATTTTAATCCATTTTATACATATAAATTCCTATAAATACGTGTAGAGACTTACGTATTTAGAAAAGGTCTTTTTACATCCGGCTGCTAACATTTTTGCAACAGTTAAGTTCATGTTATGCAGTAATTTCTATATATTGGTATTATGTGTGCCTGGCTGCATGTCCTTAAAATGTGACCCTTCTTATCTGCAAATAATCTGTGATAAAATGCCAATCATCCAGCCTCAGTGCGTTCCTGAAAATTCACTCAGAGTGGCAGAGGGGACTTCTGTACCCGAGACCTGCTGGTGACTTGCTCTGCTTATGGCCTCATGTGGCCCAAGCTAGGGGAGGGGAAACCTGTCTTGAGAGGGAGACGTTCTGCTCTTTCCAGAAACTGGCTGGGTCGGAATCCTGCTCGTGCTTGCCTGCTGATGGATTTTGTGCTCCTGGGGCAGGAGCTACCAGCTACCAAGCAGCTGGATAATTTCTGTGCAACCAAGCCAGCCTGCCTAATGATAGGATAGCAAATGCTTCGATTTAGTTACAGCTCATTCTAAAACTGGATGAGCTTTACTATTGTTTTTACCAGTGTATTTTTAGGTTTTGTATAGCTACAGCATTCTGATGTGAAAAGAGAAAGTATGAAAGGTTTTATTTTAGGTAAGAAAAATAATTGCTATTGTTCTATAACCATTTGCAGGCCGTAGACATTTTCATGCATCGCACTGTCCCAGACCCACCAGCCCTGTATCCACCGACAGCAACATGAGTGCTGTTGTAATACAGAAGGTCCGACCTGCCAAAAAGCAAAAACACCAGCCAGGACATCTGCGCAGAGAAGTCTACACAGATGGTGAGTCCACTGAAATGGGTGAAAGCCTCAGTGAACCTTTCTAAATATGCATTCAGTGCGTGTGTGTGAAATTTTTCCACAGAGATAACGCTGTGTTTCAGAATTCAGTGATTTGTGTTTCCTGTTGCTAAACACACTGAACAGTTTAATCATTTTAAATGCCAGAGTTCCTTAATACTGTACATTGATGCTTCCACTCCAGAGTCTTGCACCTGTTTTCTATAGTGCCCTAATCGGCTAATTACCGTCATTATTTAAGAGCCCAGATAGCTTAAATAGTACAGTCGTTGAGAATAATGTGTGGTTAGGATTAAAATTTTTGTTCACGTGACTGACTATTAAAACCTTCAGAATGTGTCTTTTCCCGAAAGAAAACAATTCACCATTCAAATGGTGGACAACACAAATCAGTGAATTGCAATCCTGACCGCAGCATTGTTGCAAGCGGTTACTTTGTGAGTGAAAGCAAAATCTAATCATCTTCTCTCGTGCCTTCACACACAATATTAACTCTTGCTGAAAAGGTAGTGCTTGTATTCTCTTGGGGGTGTAGGATGATAATGCAAACATTCTGATGTTGTCTAGAGAGAGCCTTTAATGAAAATGCCTCAGGTGGTGCAGCTTTTATTAAAGCACTGCCTTCCAGTTGTATAAAACAATCCGTGGGCTTTGTTGGAAATTCATGTAAGATAAATTCCCCAAGACTTAACCCATCTTGTCAAGTTTGCTGAATTTGCTAACAGGAGGGAGATGTGGGGGAATGGGAGGCAAGGGAAGGAGGAAGGAAAGCAGGGCAGAGCTCCCCACCTCCTGCTTCTCTGCAACAACAATCTGATTAGGACTTTCATTACCAGTCTGAAATTTTCCAAAGAGGGGCATCATTTGCCATTATCATATGAAAGCCTAATATTATAGATCCTTATCCAGGGTTACAAGAAGGGAGTTTTGAAACCACTTCTCCCTGTGATTCCTGCCACTTGACAAAAAAATTTAATACAAAGCTCAAAGCACGATGAGCAGAAGTAATTTAGCAATGAGTGGTTGTCCGTGCTATTATCTGTACTTTATTCCGAGTATTTTCTCTCAGTAGCATCTATCTGATATTAGACTGCGTTAAATCCTGGCATGACACAGTGCACCTGGGCCTCTTGGCTTGTGCCCAGGCCCCTTCTGTCAGCAAAACTGAGCTGTTGGAATATTATCTGATTTCAAGAGGTTATTACAGTGGTTTTGTGCATGTTTGCTTCTGTGAAAGGACAACACAAGGTGTAAATCCCAAAACTCTACCAGAAACATTACGTTTATGAGACTCTCGTAATGGCGTTTCACAGGATTTTATAGACATTTTATCAGCTTTTATTCTCTTGAAGAGAATGCTCTTAACTGAATAATTGGCAGAGCATCAAGCCTCAATACAAACACGATAGCTAGGACATCAGAAATAAATAAATAAATAAAGGTGTTTTATGTGGCCATTTGCGTCTAACACAGGGATAAATAAGGATGGGCCTATATTTGATGACAGGTTTTTGTGAAAGTAGTTATACAGAGCTAAATCATAGGGCCATTGTCATTAGGTATTGCAATATAGATTTGACAATGATGATCAATATTTGTTTTGTGTTATGTAGCACCTGCTTACTTCAGCATATTTTCTAATTAGGTAAGAATTTCCACTAACCTCTTTGTAGTGCAATGACAGTGTGGTCATTCAGGGAATAGCAAATTATGGCTTTAATTTCTGCAGATCTAATAAAATCCAGTTGAAAGGCTGAAGGACTTGTTTGGATCTGTTTTTTTTTTTTAATTATCATTTTTTCCTCTCAGTCTGTTTTCATAAGGATATTTGGAACCTTACTGTTGATTCTAACCATTCACTTTAATAGCCACATCTAGAATATTGTGACCCTTCAGAATTAGTTATAAAATAACATCTACTAATTGTTTTCCATAGGTAGAGAAAAGTGAGATGGATGCATGAATGAAACGTTTAAGCACAACTGACCTTTCTGAGATATACTTAGGTTTTTATACTGGCTTGATGTCACGCTATTATTTATCTTTTTTATGAAGGATTGCCTGATACGGAGTTGCTTTTTTTTCCTCATAATGAGTGAACATACATGTTTTTGTAGTAGTAGGGGGGAAAAAAAGCAGAAGCATTCAATAAATACTAAAAACAGAAAAATACATTCCTTCATTACATTTTCAGCCTTTAAAATGGAATTTTAAAGAATCGCATATAAAGAATTTTCTACTGTTCCCAAATTACCTGAATTATTACTTGCTAACACTTCTATGAAATATGGGTGTAATGAAGAATTTAAATGAATAGTTGACAGGAAGGATATATAAATAAACTAAAGATTTTCATGAATAGTTGAAAATGCTAGGAGTATTATCAAAAGCAATACATACAAGTCTTAAAAAATTCTCCTATTTTATTTTCTTCATACAAATTTGTGAAAGAGGTTGGCCTTTCTGAATGTAGCAATAAAAGGCCTACTACTACCTATTTTTAAATAAAGGAGGGTACTCTCTGATCTACTCTGCATTTTCCAAGTAGTAACAATTTTGTATTTTCTGTGAGCATTACTTCAAGTCAGTTGCTGCTTTACTGGGATGGGATTTCAGCTCGCTTGTTTTGTTCCTTGACTGTTATCCAGGCAGTGAAATGTTCTTCATATTTGTTGCTAAAACTCTTTGCTCAGTAGGTGGTAAGGATTAAATGTATGAATTTTTAATTGCTCTTCATCTAGCCTTTTAAGAGAGTTTACTAAGAATGCATTACAAGAACCAACTAGCAGATGTACCCTCCTCCTCAACCTTGTCTGACCTACTTACATATTTAATTTAGAAAACCAAACTTTAAAAGAATATGTTTGTCTTTTCTAGAAATATATCTACGAGAGTCTCTTCTGAACTGTCTTGAATTGATTTATCAGTTGTTACAAGCCCTCAGAATCGTAGGCATTTAGATAAAAAGGATAAAAGTACTTTGCCCTTGTTCTGATTCAGCAGGTCTTTCAATAGAAATTATGCCATTCATAGTTCACATGAGATTTTAAATCCTGATGCTTCTTTAAATCTCTGAGTGACAAAAAGTACTAAACAGTTTTGCAACTAACTGGCTGAGACTGTAACTGAGTTATTTAGCTGTGTTATCAATCACATGATGTGAGGGCAGCTGAATTTCTCACAAAAGGCAATTGAACATCTGCCAGATATTCCTCAAATATTCACTTGGAAATGTTAAGCCTTTATGCATGCCAACACCATTTGTACTTTTGTCTCCCTCTGCCTGTGCAGTACAAAAAAATCTACTCTGTATGAAGCAAATTTTAGCAAGGTAGAAAATAAGTAGGAACGCATTTCTTACCTCTGCTAAAAATCAGCATGTTACTGAATTACAATAATTTTCAGATGCTTGCCCTCTTCTCAGTCCTTACTTCTGAGTCAATTATTTGATATTTTGTAAATACTGATTTTGTTACTTGAGGGAGGTTTTGTGGAGTGAAAATTGTTTTGATAATTATGCAAATATACATAAAAGCAAAAAAAAAAAAAAAAGGCAGCCAGCCCTCAGCTTTTATATATCACTTTGGGTTTTGCTGTATTGATTTGTTCATCCATTTATTCTGTACAGTGTGAGCCATGTTTCTTGAGAGACAAAGCATGAAAACTACTTCAGTACATGAATAATAGCTCAGATTATGATGTATCTGGGAAGCTTAAATGCTGTCTAATTTTTTTTTAAGTCAGGAACAATCTTGAGTTTTGCATACTGGCATGAACATGCAAGAGACTAAAAATTCACTTTGTATCTTAGAGAATGATAGAATGGTCTAGGTTGGAAGGGACCTCAAAGATTATCTGGTTCCAACCTTCCTGCCATGGCTAGGGACATCTTCCACTATAGCAGGTTGCTCAGAGCCCTGTCCAGACTTGTCTTGAACATTTCCGGGGATCTTCGTCAGTATTGCATCAAATCTATAACTCTGCTGTTTTCTTCAAGGTATGACTGAAAAATCTGTGGGCTGATAGAGTTTAAAAGAAAGAGTTGCCTAATGAAGCCTAATTCCCTCATTGGTCACTACTTGCAATTCATCTTTTTGTGCTTATTTGTGGTTTCTCCACTTTAGTGTCAAAGTAATTTAGATTATTTGTCCTCAGTACTGTTTTGCTTATCCCATGGTTCCTGTATGTGTTCTCATTTAGAAAATTATCATCTCTCCTTTCAAAAGACACAAATGGAAGGTTTCTGCTGTAGGCTGTGCTACGAAATGGCATCCATTAATTGTTTGAGTTACGTGGGAAGCAGGATAACAGTAATACATAGACATGAATGAAACGTGAGCACAGCTGACCTTTAACAAATACTTCTGAGTTCTTTCTATTGGTTTGATGTTGCTTTGTGATTTTTTTATTCCTTACAATGGAAGCTTCCATTTTGCTTTTATTAAGAAGTGTGCCAGTTTGTACTCGAGGAGGCAGATTGAATCTGGATTTTCTCTGTGATCTGAGCTGTTAAAATAAATACCACAGGGGTGTAATAGTGTTGACCTCTGAAAGGAGTTTTTTTTTTCCTCTGTAAAGGATTCTTCTCAGTCAGAAGTACTGTGTTATAATGAAGATTTTTATAGTTTCCCTGCAGGTTGCAAAAATGTTCTTGAAAGAGAATATCAATTTTCTTTAGTTATTACTGTACCATAGAGCTGCTGCCGGTTTATGAAACTTTTTATATCAATGTATCTTTCCTTTCCATAGTCAAGATTCAACACCACTTTGTTCATTGCCCTGTGTGGCCAGATATGATTCCTGAAAAAAGTAGTTTGTTCCAAGCTGTTTTTTATAGGCTACAGGAATATTCCTTCCCTTTGGTATTCATTCATCCAGTGCACTGCCAAGCCACATCTGCTGGACACTGGCTCCAAGGGTGGCTGAAGAGGCTGATGTTGGATATCTACAATCCCTTTGCATCAGCAGGCTCGAGAGAAGGGCTGTTCAGTGCTTTATTACAGAAAAAGTTAGTGGCGCATGTGAGACACATGATATTGGATTGTCCTTGTTTCATCTGGGGTAGAGTTAATTTCTTCTCAGCAGCTGTTAAGGTGCTTTGTTTTGGAAGTGGAATGAGAATGGTGTTGATGATGTTTTTTTCTTAAGTTGTCTTTATCCTAAGTCAAAGACTTTTTTTTTTTTTTCTTTGTCTCATGCTCTGCCAGTGGGGAGGTGCACAAAAGGAACTGGGAGGGAGCATAGCTCAGACAGGTGACCGGAACTGACCCAAGGGATATTCCACACCATAGAATGTCCTGCCCAGCATATAAACTGGGGGTTTACCCAGAAGGGCCCATCTGGGCTCAGGAAGGGAGTCTGGCATTGATCAGTGGGTGGTGACCAATTGGGTGACCGGTGGGTGGTGAGCGATTGCATTGTGCATCGCTTGTTTTTTCCCTTACTATTACCATTGTTATTATTGTTTACCGTTATTATATTATTTTACTTATATTTTCAATTATTAAACTCTTCTCATCTCAACATACAAGTTTTACTTTGATTCTCCTCCCCGTTCCACTGGGGTGGGAGAAGAGAAATAGGAGGTTGAGCGAGCAGCTAAGCGGAGATTCATCTCCAGCTAGGCTTAAACCCATGACAGTCCTTTTTGGTGCCCCATGTGCACCCCTAAGAGTTGAGATAAGGACAGATGCAACCAAAATGTGCTAAAAGAAAAGCATCTGTGGTTCCAGAAGCCTACACTTCTGAGTTTGAGTATCTTCATCCACTTCTAAATCAGTGCATCTTCTTCTGAGGGAAAACATACTGTGAGAGGAAAGCTTTCCTCAAGAGGGGAAGTGTTGTTGGTGTCTCCACAGGCTAACTGAGAGTTTGTCTTATTTTTTAAACCTTGTCCAAGTTCTGTAATCACTACCAGTGTTTTGTGAGAGATGGGATCCACTCCAGCCTTGCTTTTGAAGAACAGTTCTTATGCTCCATAAGATTTGGTCTGGATTGACATGGTCTTATGCACTGGGCTTTCAAGGAGCATCCTACACACGACTCTGAGGTCTCAGGTGGACTTCACATGAATTTTCACGTGATTGCTGAATTGTAAGAGGTTATATATTTCTTCAGACCAACACTTTTTGCAGCAGGTGTTGACACTTAAGATCATCTCACTGTGGGTCTTTGTGATCCAGAAATCCAAATTTGCATCTATAGGGCTGGGCAGCTCAGTGCAAGTGGTTTGCTCTTTGGTGGCAGGACCTCACAGGGCATTTTTAGAAGAGGTAGTCTGAGTGCTGCTCTGATGGCTGGCATTACAGACTTTCACTGCTGGGGCTGTGTACTGAGCACAGGTCGCCTCTCTAAACCATGTTTAACAGTTACAGATAACAAAGGAATGTAACAGAACGGATCCTGTGCTTTCTTGCCAAATATATTGTAAGGCGTGGTGATACGACCACTTCCCTGGGGAGCCTGTTCCAGTGCCCAACCACTCTTCGGGTGAAAAACCTTTTCCTGATATCCAGTCTAAACCTCCCCTTCATTTTGATTCAGCCATTTAGTTAATCCAAGCTTACATTATACCTGCTTTGAAGGTTTTGAAAATGACAGTCCTTTTTCTTAAAATATATCTGCAAATTGTGAGTGTTAAGTAGATACTTAAAATTAAGTCTCAGTATTCAACTGTTTACCTTTAGCTGCTCTCCAAGACTGATGTTCCCCAAACTGCTGAAGTTCAACAAACTACCCTGATGGGATTTTTTGTTTGTTTTGTTTGTTTGTTGTGGGTTTTTTTCACCAAGACAGTGGAGTTATTGCAGCAGGATATCATTTCCCTGAAGTATGTCCAACCTTATGAACCATATCTTTTGACATCTTTCTTCCTCGTCATTCCAGTCCAGCCAATTGATAAAATTTCCAGTCTTGTTTAAAACAGGTCAAGGATAATTCCAAGATATGTCACCAGGTGAACGTGGTGGATGGTTCCCAGTAATCTTGCATCGAGCATGAATTCTGCATTGTTTCACATTTCCACAGGGCTGGATCAAGTCACTCATGCTTTGTGTCACTGGAAAACCTCTCAAAAATGTCTGGCATGTGCCATATCTGAACTTAAATATATATCTATTAGATACTTGTTTTCTCTTACTCAGGAGTGCTACCTTTATTTTTGGCCCATTTTAGCTAAATTTCAATTGAAAGATTCTCTTGAACAGACTGAGAATTAGCTTTATATATAGTGATTGTGTTTGAGAAACACAGCTGCTTCCAGATTTTTGTGGAAGTAGAAATGCACACTCTTGCAAAATGCTGAAGTTACAATTTTTAATAGTGAAGAGTTTTTTCTAGCAATTTCACTTGAGAATATTAACCTCATTTCACTTTTTTTAACCGTTGTTCTCCTGTATCCCTGTGAATTGTGCCTCCAGCTTTATTGTGAACTGCTTTTGTATTGCCACTTCCTTGCTTGGCTCCTATATTTTTCTCTTCACGTTTTATATTCCACAGAGCACCGTTGTATCCTGATGAACATTTTACATATTCTAGTTTTATGTCCTAATGCAAGAATAGAAAAATATAACAAAGTAAATTATATCTCTGCTTTATAAGTAGTATTTTAAAATACTTAGAATTTTAGAAACCCTTAAGCTGTGCTAATTTAGAGACAAAGTCAGAAGTCTTTGTGTCTTTTCTTTTTTTTTTTGCTTTTTTTCTGAGAGCTTATTACTTTGTTGACTGACTGTGCTTTTTTTTTTTTGTATGTCATGACATACCCACAGACACCAAGGATATGTGTGTTAGCTTAACCTATTATTTTAAAAGAGGAATGCAGTAATACATATAGTCTATCCTCGCATATGTCAGCAATGTGTCTGACACACATTCTTACATCCCAGCCCGTTTGCTTTAAAGCTCACTACACCGAAGACCTTGAGCAACTGCAGCACGAGCTCCTGTGTTCTTGAATGGACTTAGAAAAAAATGATAAATATCCTTAACTCTTTGTTGATATCCATAACTGTTATGTTAATATCCAGGTGACTAAAGTTGATTGCAATTTTTGGTAATGATTTTGAAGAAAACATTGTGATTTGAAAAGGCAGCGAGAAGTCTTACTTTGTGTTTTTAAAGCTCAAGCTTTTGGAAAAATACCTGTCAGCAGTTTTAAGGGAAACATAATACTTTTTGGGGTGGAGAGAGAAGGGCAGAGGGAGGGCTGAAAGTAAACAAGAGCATCTGTTTTTTCAGTTCAAGTTAAATATTATTTCTTAATTTCACTAGTGCGTGATGTCATCGTACTCACTCTTCTCTTTCAACTTCCTAGACTTGCCACCTCCTCCTGTGCCACCTCCAGCCATAAAATCCCCGACAGCCCAGTCCAAGGCGCAGCTGGAGGTGCGGCCGGTCATGCTGCCAAAACTCGCTTCCATGGACGCCAGGACAGACAGATCCGCGGAGAGGAAAGGAGCGAGCTACAAGGGCAGGGACGGGGTGGAGGGCAGGCAGCATCCCGACGGGCGGACGCACTCGGGGGAGCGGAGAGAGCCCCAGGAGCAGCCCAGCGACGGCAAACTGCGAGGAAGCAAAGCACCAAAACGCGACGGCACACCAGCAAAAACTCATCTTCTTCAAGGTCATTCTGCCCGCTCGGGGTTTGCTGGAGCGCTGGGTGTCGGTCGCTGGGAATGTTGCAGGCTGCTGAAGTGAAGTTAGAGCTGCTGAATTGCCACGGTTTATCGTAACTGTAGTGTTAACATGGGCCACACTGCAGGTTCTTGTTAGGATGGAACAGAAATACAGGCTTATTACAAGCTTACAAAACATTCTTTTTCTATCTTGCTGCCCTCAGACCTATCATGTATTAAAGATAATGCTGAGGAAACCAGAAAGAATTGTTCCTTAAGAGATGTAAGGATCAGTGTCCTTGCTCCCACCATACACTTCTAGTCTAGTTATATTTAATGTATGTAATTATAATCTGCTTTATAAGGGAACTGAGTGAAGTCAGACAGTAGATCTGTAAGTCAGAAACTTAACTTTTCTACCAAAGGATCAGCACTTGACCCATTTTTCCAATTTGTAGAGGACAAAAGGGCCAGACTGATACCTGGTTCTGTTTCAAAAGTAAGAAAGCCCTAGTAGTTGTGGATTAATTATAAATACTGACTGACATGGCCCTATACAAACCAGCCCTGAGGAAAGTAATCTCTTATATATGAAAAGTGGTAAGTTTACTAAATAATGGAACATGTCAAGAGTTCACTAAGAGCACAGATTGATACAAATGCCTGGTCCTTTCTACCTACAGGTAGTTAGGGATAACATCAGGGGAGTTTGGGTAATAAGCTGGTTAAATGGGCACATGAATAGAAGTTTGATTACTGTGAATTGCTATAGAGAAAAGTTATTAGAATGCTACCACAGAGGATGGTGATGAAATTTTAAAGCATGGCCACATAGACACTAATTGTGTCTCAAATTGAGCCTGAGAAATGCAGGGTCCACTATTTAGATGGATTGAGTTCCTTCTATCATATGTGTGCTCTCATTTCCTCCTATTCTGTCAAATCGAATATATACTACAAGAAGTGTTTTTTTTTTTTCATTTTCCTGTAGAACACAGAGGTCCTAAACTGTAATGAAATGGACACTAATCATGAATTAGTTTTTCTGTGGTGAACGTTACCATGTAAAGACTATAAATTTCCTTGAGAAAGCTTCTGTAATGCTGTTATGGAAGCAGCATATTTCATGTTCTTGTCAGGCATCATTTTAAACCTCCTGAGAATCATAAGAAGTAAATCAGCTGCATGCAGAAATTTTAGGTTCACTATCTCTGGGCTTGTAAACATAACAATGTGTGCATTTAATTATACAGAGGACATCCTGCCATATTCTAGACCAACATTTCCAACATCAAATAATCCTAGAGATCCCAGCTCCTCCAGCTCCATGTCATCAAGAGGGTCGGGAGGCAGACAGAGGGCAGATCAAGCAAATCTAGCCCGAAGGAATGTTGCAGAAATGCAAGTACTGGGAGCCTATGAACAAGGAGAAGAGGAAGAAGAAGAAGAGATGGAGGTAACTGTAGTTGTAATACTGAAGATGACTACAGTAAGGCTGGTTTTGTTTTTAGACAGATGCCACAAAATCGCTTTTCAACCAGAAATATTGCTGTTCAGGAAAATTAGTGCATTTATCTATCCATTAATGTTATGCCCAGTCCAAGTAAATAAACTCTAATAATGTGTCAAAAACAAAAAACAAGTAATATATAGTATAATATAATTGTTACCACACTAGAACTTACGGAACAGAACTTGCAGAAATACAGTATTTTGAAGAGCACTTTACATTACCCAGATTCTTTCAAAACTGAAAATAAAGAACTAGAGCATCTAAGAATACCATGACATTGCTTTTCACATCTTTTGACAGTTTATCATTCTAGATTTTATTAGATATTAAGATACGAACTTTTTTCTTTACTTTTTCTGCCTAATGATAATTGATTCAATTTAAATACTGATTGTAGAGAGGGTGGCCAACATACAGTCACACTGCTGTGCATAATTAAAAGTAGTAATTATCATTTAAAGAAAATCTCTAAGTATGTAAAACAAATTTTAAATAATAAAGTTTAACATGTAATAATTTATATCCTCTTTTTTTAATGCAGGAAACAGAAAGCTGAAGACAACATGTACTGTAACAGGCTTTTAAAATCTAATCAGAAAAAAAATAAATCACTTAAGATGCCTCAAGTCTGATGATGTTTGACGCCAGAAATAATGTTCAGTGCAATCAGAGTGTACAATTTTTCCTTTTTCCTCATGCCATCAGAATGCTAGTTTTTGTTTTACTCCTTCTTTGTAAACCCTCCTCCCTAGGAACGGCCCTTGCCTATTCCGTAACGCTGAGTGCATCACCTTCGCTGCCCGAGCAGGCAGGGAAGCTGCTCTTGGAGGTGCTTGGGCCAGCTGCTGCTTCAGGATTAGAACAGAAGGGAATTCCAGGGCCTGGCGTTCCAAGATTACTCCCCAGCAAGGCGGTGCTCAGCGCACTGCCGGGTCACCCGTGAGCCAGTCGGTCACGGCGCAAGTGACACAGCCATGATCAAAGAGGTCCCCAGAGTAACGTGGTGCAGAGCATTCTTTGGTTCTCGGGGTTTCACTGTAGTCTGCAGCCAGTGCAAATGGTATCTTGCCGTTCTAACGCAGACTGCGTCTCTTGTTTCCTCTTGCTAACCTTTTGCAGATGATACAGTTTGACAAAAGAAAGTAAAATTAATTTGGGACAAGGTGGCTCTTATTGTAAATATGTACTCATTTTAAACCCCTGTGGTACTTTGATTTGTCTTTCCATTTTCATCATTAAACACATTCTTATTAAAAATGTCCTTTGGGATAGGCAGGAGGTAAGCCAGTGTGATTGCTATTTGCCTAATCATAGCATGAGCAAGTTTATCTGAAACTTTTTTCTAATTTTCAGCCTCAACGATGCTTATGAAAAGAAAATCAATGGACATTTTTAATAACGATTAGGTAATATCATCAACTGTTACTGGCCCAAATCTCAGACCTCTACTTGTGTCAATTCACCTTAAAGAAGAAGTGCCACTTAAAGAAGTTTTGTTTGATCTTGGCCATGACTTTTTTTGTAATGCACTGCTTATCTTTTTTTTTTTTTTTTTTGGTTTTAAAAGCACAATCACTAAACTTTGTTTGTAAACCATTGTAACTATTAACCTTTTTGTCTTATTGAAAATGTTAAGCATTTGTTTGGGATATTTTTCATCTTTTTGTTAATGCTCTATGTTTGTATTTGGAATATTTGAATGATGACAGATGGTAAAGTAACAAAAGTAAATGTGGGCCGTAATCAAAACACTTCTCACTTTTCCTGGACTTACAGAAAATTACCAGTTTTTCTGTGTCCTCTCTCAACATTGGATTATCATTAAAGCTGAAATAGAGGCATTAGTTGCATTGAATTTGCCAAATGATGTCCTCTGTCTGTAGATTTTTCTGATCTTTTTTGTAATTATAAAATTTCTTTGTCATTGGTGCTAATGGAAAAATGTGTGTTTGTTTATTGACAGCTATCAGGACTAGCCCCAATGAAAAAAAAAAAAAAGAAAAAAAAGGTGTTTTGGTGTTTACCGAGGACTGAAATTTTTCATTTAGCTAATTTTTAAAGAAAGGTTCCATAGAAAGGGTGTGCAGTACTAAAGGAAAAATCCATGTGATTAATGTTTTCATTATGTTCATGTAAGAAACCTCATATTTTAGCCATAATTTTGCATACTGAGGATCCAATAATCAGAAAAGTAATTTTTGTCACATTATTTATTAAAAATGTTCTCAAATACATTATCTTTCCTGCGTAGTTTCTTGTGTTCCCTGAAGCATATTTCTGGGGGCAACTCTAATCTTATTTCTATTGGCAAGAGCCAGGATCTGTTCCACTGAAATCGTGCAGCTACAGTAGCATGAGCAAAGTGGGAGAGCTGGATGCAGCCTAAGATTTTACATAATTACAATTGATTGCCTTAAAGATCTGATTTCTGGGCACTTCATGGACTGTGATAATGAAAACTTCTCTCAGCCTGCCAATTTCCAGAGAGAGCTGATGAAGAAAATCTGTACCAACAAAAGCATTCACCTCGGGGGTGAGAGACACATTGGCTACAAAGGAAGTGAGATCCACTGCAAGTTTCCTGACCTGCCTGCTGTCCTGTGCTGTAGCCATCCTGTGGTTGGCAGAGCCCTGCTGTGGATCACAGGCAAGTAGGTGATGGCCCTTTCCACTCTTGTGTTTTCCTAGGCCTGAACTCGTACTGATCACCCTGTTCTTGCTTTTCCTTACCCTGTACGTTTCATCCCAGTTAAAAATTGCCGATTTTGACTCACACACTTCTCCACTGTCTTGCCACAGAACACTGCTAGGGCCTTAACAGGTATGAGCCTCAAGTACAGGGATTTTCATAACTGCAGCTTTGAAGCACATATGAAGATTAAGTAGAATTAAGTTATATGTGTAACCTTTCTGTGTTTTTTGGGATGGCTTCAGTCCTCGTGCCTCAGACTAGAATGTATTAGAGCCAGCATTATCCAGGCTGGGGCCCACAGACTGCCCGGAATGTGCCACAGGAGCTATCCCTCTGGCCTGCACCTTTCCTTTGGAGGAGGCAGGAGAGGTGGGTTTCATGGGCACAGTTGAATGTCTTTCCAGGCACCAGAAGCAGCCTTTTGGTTTGGGGTGAAGCCATTCCCACAGCAGGGTGAAGGGAACCACGTGGAGCTCAAAGAAGTGCCCCTGAGTGTGTCAGCCCCTTGGCACAAAACCTTAACCTGCTGCCAGAGGTGTTGTGTTGCATCTCAGAACGGGGATCTGGTCGCAGCTGTGGTGTGCAGGCCTCTGTAAGGTGTATCTGCCCAGACACACTGGTGCTGCATGCCTGAAATAACAGGTACTCCCTTCATTCTCTGCTGGCACGGTGACAAAATGGAAATCACACCCTGGATCGCCAGCAGTATCCATGTCCACCTACATTGCTTCACTGGAAGTCAGGCTCCAGCTGAAGTTCTGACCTCAGCCAGCAGTAAGTGGGAAATGTTGCCGTATGAGGTTTTTTATGAAGTTGTTACAAATTTGTTGATGGTGTTCCCCAAGACGTTTTTTTGGATTTTTTCATGATTACATTCACTTGTGGCTGGCAGTGTCTTGAGCAGTGTGTCACAGAGTTGTCAAGGGTTCTTGCACCCACACTCGCTTCTTGGTGCACTCGGGTCTTACCAAAACCAATGCCATTAAGAGGAAATATGCACAAGCTTGATCCTGAAATTATGACTCCTGCTAGTCAATATTGAGACACACCTGGTTTAGTCTGTGCCATTGAGGTACAGTAAAATGAGGTCATTTACACATAGCTACATTTCCCGAGGAATTCTGAAGTGATTGGAAAGCCAACTCAACCAAAGTAGTGTTCAGAGGTTTTGATTATGCTATATACCTGAAAAAGCAAGTATTCTAGTGGAAAATCCATAGCTTTTGTGTGCTGAGTTAGTATCATGGATGTAGACATTTTATTTTTTCTTGTAGTGTTTCCTGGAAAATCCTGTATGAGCTCCTGTTAAATTTGACTTTACTTGAAGTAAAATAATCCTTGCTATTATACTATGAAAGAAGTCTAAAATAATATTTATAAAATTTTATAAAATGCCTTGCATATATTTTAGCAATTTTTATCCAATTACTTTATTTTCCAGTGAGTAATTATTCTGATGTATAAATGACAAATGGCTTTTATTTTAAGGTATTGCAAATATGCCCTAGATCTGTATTTGCAGAAATTGTACAGGAGTAGGTTATCTGCAACTGGTCATGAAACCTAAGCAATGTAATTTGCTTCAACTTTTGTAAATATATTTGAAGTATCTACCACCTCACTTCTTGTATTCCAGAACCACCTATTTTTTAAAATAACAACCTGGTTAATTTATAGCTTTAGTTAGCATGTAAATTTTACACAATGTTTTGCTTTTAACATTCTCTACTTTATTTTTCTTTAATCTATTATCTTCCTTCAGTAAACTTTAGGAAGGAAGAGCTTCCATGGGAAAAGTGGAGGATCTGCCCAACATAGCATCTGTTCTGCAATATGCTTTTCTGAAAGCTAACATCCCACTTCTGTATTCATAGCTCCTAAAAGATTTTCTGTCAGCAAGAGAACTATCTATTAAAAATTAAAAATGCTATATCCCCTAAGCAAAGTTTACAAATTAATTAAAGGATCTACTTTCAAGTAGAGACAATTATTTTATACATTGTTTTTGCTTATGTTACAGATGAAAATTCTTGCCAAATGAAAGTCCTACTGCTTATGTATATTATAATATGTTTAGTGTGTACACAGGAAGATACTGGTATTTGCAAATGCAGATTTACATGTGTATGGAGTTTTGTATTTGCTGAGATTAAGGTTGGGAACTGAGAGTCTGTTCCAAACACTCAGATGAAAGGTGAACTTTTTTATGGGTGTTTGAGGTTTGCCCCACACATGAGTAACTCCCAGTGTTGCCATGGTCATCATCCTCACTGGACATGCCCTTCAGCAGCTTCATTTTGATTGGACTGACCAAAAATTTGAGAATTTAGGTCACACAATGAATGTTTAAACTTGGCAACAACTCGGTTCTCAGTGTGAACTGTTTACCCAGATTTGATTTCCTTTAGGTTTTTTTTTCTTTGTCTACGATGATTTTCCTGTCGCCTATAAATATGTTCCTCATAAAAGCCAATGCTGTCTGTGGCAGTGAAATATTTGAAGATTAAGATTATTATTTTTCAACTGCTCCTTTATTTTTATCAAGCCACTGAATTTTGGATCACAGAAACATTCAAACTTTTGAGAGGACACCATGGAAATGAGTATCCTTTTACATTTGCTGTCCATACTGAGGATGTGAAGAAATTCCATCCTATTCAGAAAAGGAAGAGGAATTGGTGAAACTGCAATCCAGTCTCTATGAAAGCTAAAAAGCAGGAAGGCAGGCTGGAGAAGATGAATCAAGGGACATACAGAGAAAAAAAAAAAAAAATGAGGCACCGAGGAAGCCAAGTCTCATTGACACTAATGGCCAAAATACTGTTGAACTGTTCTGGAAGTGAATTACCTTCTTAGTGAATGGCAAAGAATAGCCATCACAGTGCAATGGACACTGGAAGAAGAGTGAAATCCTTGCTGCATGCTTATTTTGTTTAGGGACCTTGCTAAATATACACCAAATGGCCTCATTTTAAGCTACCAGAAGAAAAAGTGAGGTTTTAATTCACCATGGTTTTCAGTTTGTCACATGAGATGAAGAGGATGGGACCTCCTCAGTTCTAGTCTCTGTCTCTGGCATAAAGTGGAGCCAATTGGTTTTCAGATTTTTCTTGGAGCATGACAATCAAAGCCATGAGGATAAAAATGGTGTTTATTGATTTTTTTTTCCCCCGCAAGCCTAAGATATTTTTAGCAAAAGCAACATCAGGAAATGTAGAATAAAACTGCTTAGTATCGACTTTTATTCTGTGGCTTCCCACCAGTTTTAAAGCACAGATGTGGTTCAAAGTCAGCAGCAAGGGATAACAGTAAAGGAGCCCTTATGGGCTTTGATCCACAGAAGGACAAAAGCAAAATAAATTAAAAAATTAAAAGAAAAACCCTCCACCCCTTCTCTCAGCAAATGGTAACTAATAGGATATTTCTAAAGCATTTGGATAGCATGAAAATAATGGCCAAAAAGCTTTATTTCTACTCTGTTAATTGTCACAATATCAAAGATTTCATTATATTTCTGAAAATAATGTTTGTACAAGAAATTGTATTTTATTGAGCTGAGTACAGAGCAATGCAATTCCTCATGCCTAGTAAAAGCCTTAAAAAAGTGAAGCTGACCATAATGTTGTCAGCAGCGTGCCGAGTCTTTACCCTGCTGATCACTTACCTTAATAATACTAATTAAAATAAAAACAAAATGTTAGTTCCCATAGCCTTTGTTAATCATACTGCAAAGGTGGCAACATTTGATGGCTTAGGCAGTTTAAAATTTACAAACCATCATAATCCCTAAGTTTGTATTTCTTGGGTATTAATACCTGAAATAGTGTAACAATGGCCGGTGTCGATGGACTCCAGTCTTAGAGGAAACAAAATCCATTTAGGCACGTGTAAACAATTCATAAGTGCCAAATGACTGCAGAGGCACATTTGACTGTCTCTTCCTGGAGGTAATTTCATTCTTACATGATTCCTTTAGGAGGGACACGTATATTTTTATGCTTCTGCTGCCTTAGGTTGAATTCTTTGGCAGGACTTTACAAGAATCATCATCAGCTTTATGTGTGCAAGGTGTAAAGGAAAAGAACGTACATTTGTTCATCAACCTGAATTTTCCTGCCCTTGCATTTTGACATTCTTCACTCACACTACCTTTTTTTTCTACAAAACTCAAGTCACACGGTGTGACTGTCTGGTTTGCTAAAACCCTTTATGTTAGTTGAGCACCTCTGTGATTTTGGTGAGTATTTTGCAAATGCTTTTCTTCATGGGAAATGTTTAATTTTTCCATTAAAACTGTGCATAGTCCTATGAAACCGAAACCATATCTTCACTGGGAACCTAATCCTTGGGAGCTCACTTTGGCTGGCTACAATGAAGGCAGGCAGTAAATCCGGAGCACACACTACAGACACTCTGTCCTGCCTATCTAGCACTTCAGAGAATTTATCAAAATCACAAAGACTAGCAGAGGGCCGATATTCAGTTACTGAAGGACTGCAATGTTCTCCTTTTTTCCACATTAATAAATGCCACAAATACAAGCTCAGTCCGCTGATGCTCTGGGAATGCAGCACCTGGTACAAGTTCTTTCTTCAATCCACATGGATGTCTGTAATTCTCTGGCTGTCACAGGAGGAGGTTAGGTGGGGCAACAGCATGAAGCTCAATTTAAGGTTACAGAGGCCGAAGAAACTTATTTCCAGAATATTAGTCTCAGACCATGGGAAAAATCGGGTTGTCAAATCCAAAAACATTTGGTCCTCCTGCGATAAGGTGACTGAGTGTGCAAGAGCTTGGAAAGGAGTTGGTCAGAAATGTTACATGTACTGAATCCAGAATCTGAAGTTGGGAAGTGAAGAGGTGGGTTAAAACTGGGCTTACATGTGTTTTGTGGTTTGTTTTGGTGGATTTTTTTTTTCCCCTGGAAGAAAAGAAGTAAAGGCTGTTACGTTCCTACTTTATCATATATGAAAGCTCAGGAGTAACATAAAAACCAAGTAACTGGTGAGATTGCCATTTTTGGCAACCACAGTAACCATCATAAAACTCTCAAATGAGACATTTCAGCCACACGCATTTTTACAGAGCTAACAGATTTAAAAGGTTGTGCTGACAAGATACCAACAAGCACCTCTGAGCCCCATTTTAAAATGTAGGCAGGAAAGGAACCTTGGAGAAATATTTTCACTGAAATAACAAATGAGCTTAACTGTATTTCCTGCAGTAGGAGGGTGCTACAGACACTTAACTTCTGCAGCAGATATGCCTCAGAACAGTCTGAATCCCTGTGGCAATTAGAATTAAGATACAGTGGGATTAATTTAATGTCTGTCAAGCACTCTGAATATGAACGTTTCTGTATAAGCCATAAGAAGTAGGAGCACTTCTGTCAGTTTTGCTTTGCAATCAGTCAGGCTGTTTTCTGAATAGCTTTTGGAGAGCTTTTATCGAGTTAGTTAACCAGTCCACTGAAGTGCAATAAATCTGCACTACACAAAAAAA